>JASCZW010003028.1:0-26384 GCA_034211315.2 Aedes japonicus
TCTACAAGATTCTGGCACTTCTGAAAAGGGAAATTCCGTCGAGCTGAAGCCTCAGTTCGGCCGTCAGACCATTTCAAGTGATCGGAGGAATTCAACAGAAGCTCAAATGGAAGACGGAAGACTGGGTGGCCCTATTCTTTCCCGGCGTTGGGCCGGGAGGTCGGTGCGAACCGGCCGTGTTCGGTCAGGGCGATAGGTGGCAACAAAATGGATATCCACAAAGTTACGTGGGACGCGTCGGTCTAGCCAGCCGTGTTGAAGAACCATGTGGAAACCCAGAACCACGGTTGAAGATTCTGGCCAAAGAGATCTTCCCGGCGGAGTGGAAACGAGGTGGTCGTGGACAACGACGCTGAAATGGCAAAGGCTTCGTTCCCTCCCCAAAAAAAGAAATTAGCAGCGATGTGAAGAACATAGCGCACACGAAGTTCCCAAAGAAGGTGTTGCTGTGGCTCACAATCAGTTGAAAAGGGGATGCCTGCGTCCTCTCTTCTTTTGTCGGGGCTGGCAGTGAACGGTGAGATCCAGAGTACTAACTGTAGTCCCAGAAGTTGTCGCCTTCATTAAAAGTACCGCAAGGATGACGAAGGCAGGTTTTGTCGGATCTATCATCGGCTACTTGAAGCGGGAGCTGGAGGAAATGGAGCGGGTGGGCATTCCGGTGGTGCCCGCCACACGTTAACCACGCCACGTGCCGCCGGCTCCGCCCAATCGAGCGCGTTCTGAGCCAACTTAAAGAGAAGAGTGCACACAGAATGAAAAGAAACATAGAATCTTCTGCGTTATCTAATGCACATAATGGGAATGCTAGATTTGGCAGTGTAAATAATGGCATATTTTCATGCAAATTTCAGCCAGATAAACGCCTATAAATCTAGCCCATTGTATGAAAGGGGAAATTTTACTAGTTTTTTTTTTTTTACGAATTCATTTATTTGTACAGGCTCAATCGAATCAACTTTACAGAGCCAAGTTTTCATGTTTATATACATCAGTTATCTTAGAACTAAGGTTAAGGGGATAGAACCGATTACTCGCGGTCGTCTCGAGGTTAATAGGAATAACAATTTCAAGGATGGGAAAATTGGGGTGGAAATTTAGAACAAAGCAAAGGAACAATGGTTTTCTTATATCTAGAACTTCAAATTACAATTTTTAATTGAACGCTTTTTAATTTAAAAAAAAAAAAAATAACTTACTCACACACACAATCACACTCACACACACAACCACACTCACACACTGGCGCACACATTACTCACAAATTTAACCTAAACAAGTAAGTTAATCAATCTACAATCTAAGGCTAATGTTAGTCAAAAACACATAAATGAGTTTCATAAACTCCAGATCGCGCGCAGCCAAATGTCTCGAATCGGTACATTGGGTTATCACCTCGAGCGAAGGGAATCATACAGCTCAGATCTGACTCACGATGCTCAGCACAAAACCAAATAACGTGATTCAGCGTCCTGGTAACCTTGTCCGCATTCACAGAGATTGCCGTCTCCCAGCCCAACACGGAACAAATGAGCGCTTAAGGACAATGATTGGACATGAGGCGAGACATCACACGAATGAAGTCTCGACCACATCCAATCCCCTGAACCAACATTTCTTAGACACCTTTGGAGCGATAGAATGTAGCCATCGCCCCAAGTCTCCTCTACTCCATTTATACTGCCAGCTATCGAGTGATATCTGACGAAAAATATAGAAGAATTCGTTGAAGGCGATTTGTCGATCATAAATATCGCCTTCCATAGCACCCACCTTGCAAGCGCGAGTCCGCTTTCTCACTGTCAGTGAATCGAACAACGAGAAGGGACCCATAAAGGTGATAATAAAGAACGTGAAGATAAAGCACTTAGAAGACCTCGTATTTTCACAGAAAATAGGAGGTGTGCTTTACCGGCCTCAAGGAGCGAATAAGCCTCTATAGAATCGGATCATCCATGAAAATGAAGTATTGATCCGGTGTAAAGAGCAACAGTTTCTAAAGAAAAATAATTGCGCCAGTCTCACGACAAAAACAGAGAACAAGGTGCTCAGTTTACGAGCGACGCTATACTTTCATTGTATACACCAAAGCCAGCGGAGTCTTCTATCAAAGACCCGTCAGTGAAAAGCGTTTTAGTGAATCAACTAGGCTAAACTTTGCAGCAAATATCACCGGAGCAATCATAGGACGATGATGCTCTGGGATTCCACGAAGCTCCTGCTATGGATCAATCAAATGAACCGAATTTCGAAGTCGGAGAAGCCAACCACAATTGGGAATATTAAGCGAAGGACTGACATCCTGTATATGCGTACAAATGATCAAGCTTCATGAAGCGGGTTTGAGGATTCAACTCTGGAGCTTCTCAAAGTTTTCGATCACCTGGGGTTCATAACTTCACACCTGGTGAAGGCCGGAGAGATAACTCTGTAAACCGATCGGTAGCGCTAACATGCCAGCCAGCACTTCAAGACTCATGGCGTGAGCGAGTGCAGCGTACGCACCTAACGCGATACAGACACCGATACTGAATCGCGTTCCAGTTTAATCGATGTGCGATCGAGCCGCTGACTGGAAACAAAACTGCATGTATTCCACAACCGACAAAATCGTTGTCCGGTACAGCGTTAGAAGATCTGCGGATGCGCCCACCAGGTCCCGGTACTGTGCAGAAAAATCGACCTTTGCTGGCATTTTCGCTTCAGGTACTCAATGTGAGATCTCCAGGTGCACTTTGAATCGAACCAGACCTCGAGATATTTAAATGACATGGAATGAGTTATTGGTGTACCCAAAATTTGAAGTTTCGGTTGTGCAGGGTCATGCTTCTTAGAAAAAACTACCAACTCAGTTTTCTCAGTAGAAATTCGATACCTAGCTCCAGAAGCCCAGTAGACAAATTGTCTAAGGTATCCTGCAAGGTCCTTGTAGATCGACCTCATTGGGTCCCGTGACGAACACTACGCGTCATCTGCAAGTTGTCTCAACGTGCGTTGTCACCTAGACAACCGTCAATGTCTTTGACATAAAAATTATATACAAAGAGGGCTTAAACGCGATCCCTGGGGAGACCCATGTAGCTAAATCGAAAAGCTGTAGAGTTTCCATGAGAAAAGCTCATATGTTTCTCTGACAGCAAATTGTACAAGAAATTGTTCATTAATGGTGAAAACCACAAGCATGGAGTTTATCTGAGAGAACTTCAACAGATACTGAATCAAAAGCTCCTTGATATCCAAGAATACAGAAGCCATTTGCTCTTTTTAGCAAAAGCTAACTGAATATCTGTGAAAGCAACGCGAGGCAGTCGTTCGTTCCCTTACCCTACGGAAACCATATTGAGTATCTGAAAGCAGGTTGTTCGTCTCAACCCATTTGTCCAGACGGAAAGGATCATTTTCTCCAACAACTTGCGAATACAAGATAACATCGCGATGGGTCGATAGGAGTTGTGGTCGGACGCGGGCTTACCAGGTTTTGAATGGCAATAACTCTCACCCGTCTCCAATCATCCGGTACAATGTTGAGTTCCAGACACTGATTAAACAAGTTCAACATGCGCCTCTTCGCGACGTCTGGGAGGTTCTTGAGCAAGTTGAACTTGATCCTGTCAGCTCCTGGAGCCGTATTGCCACACGAAAGGAGTGCGAGAGAGAGTTCTACCATTGAAAAGGGTTGGCTAATCTCATCTATCGAATTCGTTGTTTCGCGAGAAACATTTGTGCTGGCACAGAATCTGGACAAACTTTTCGCGCGAACTTGAGGATCCATTGGTCCGAGTACTCCTCGTTCTCGTTGTTCGTAATTCTGTTACGCAATCTTCGCGCCGTATTCAAGGGTACTCATCGACGTTTCGCGCGATAACCCGTCCACGAATTGTCGCCAGTAACCGCGTTTCTTGGCCTGATGAGGCTCTTAAATTCTCGTTCGAGAGCCGTGTACCTTTCAAAGTGCTCAGGTGTTCCACGTCTACGAAAAACTTTGAACGCGTCAGACTTTGCGGTAAACCTCGGTGCATTGCTGATCCCACCATGGGGAAGGAGGTTTCCTGCGAAATGACGTCCCTGGAACTGGTCGAGTTTGAGCTTGAGCGCGCTTTCCAGAATCAGGTTGAGAGGAAGTTATATTCCTCCAGCGGTGGAAGCCCTTCTACCGTTGATAAGGCTTCATCTACTGCTGTCTTGAACCTTGTCAATCGATATTACGAGTTAGATCATACGTGGCGTTGATGGATGCCGGTGGAGTGAGCCCGGTGGCAACCGAAATTTTATAGGCAAATGATCACTACCGTGGGGATCCTGGATCACATTCCACGTGCAGTCCAACGATAATGAATTCGAGCAAAGTGCGAGGTCTAACCTACTACCAAGTGAGGATGGACCAGCCAAGCGTGTAACTTCTCCATTGCTGAGAACTGTCATGTTGAAGTTGTCACAGAGGTCATATCATCGAGAAGACCGGTTGTCATCGTACAGTTCTCCCCAGCCTGTACCGTGAGAGTTAAAATCTCCCATGACCAACTGCGGAGCAGGCAGAACTGAACAAATATCTGAAAGTTGTTTTCAGTTGATTGGTGCTCTAGGAGGAATGTACACAGAAGCAATGCAAAGGCTTTTATTTTAATAACAGCCTGACATGCGACAACTTCAATACCTGGAATTGGAGGAAACTTCACTTTATAGAAGGAGTAGCACTTTTGATCCCCAAAAGTACTCCTCCTCCACGTGAATCCTCACGATCAAGCCGAATAATGTTGAAATCGTTAATCGGAAGATCGATTTCAGCTGAAAGCCATGTTTCTAAAGAGCAAATGCATCACAACCAGATATTGTGAGCTAAAATTTGAATGATTCAATTTAGGAATAAGACTTGACAATTCACTGCAGAACAGTGATCAATCCCCGACCTCTTTGGCAAATTATCCATCGAAGGAAATGATAGCTGCAAGGATGGGCCACTTTAATGTTAATTTCTTCAAAAAGTTTTCACAGTGGGAAGCATTGCCATAACAATGCTTTTAAGAGGGTCAGACATTTCGAGGTATTTAAAAATACCTTCCACAATATCATCGAACGAGAACAGCTCAGATGAAGGGCTTCTGTTCTTGAAATCAGGGCATCAGGGATTTAGATGTCCCGGGAGATGGGAAATCCTGTATGTAGTTGGCACTACGAAAACCAGGAGGATTCGGATTATCCTTCTTTTCTCTGGTCTTTGTATTGGGCATGTTGATTTGAGGCTTCTGTTCAGCCGCTTTCACAGCTCCGAATGCGTCTTCGCTTCCGTGGAGCACCTCCCGGAAACTAAAGATGTCCCTCCTCAACCAAATCCGAATCAGACTCGTCATCTGAGAAGAGGAGCGAAAGGATTTGTATTGGTATCGGGTGGCGAAGCTTTCTAAGCTATTTCTGCAAAGATTGCCTTGAACGTTGTTTCAGAGAACGTTCCAATTTTTCCCGCGTTGTTTATACGCCGGGCACGACGAGAGCATGAGGAGGAGTTCCCTTGCAGAAAACACATTTTGAGTGTATTATCTGCACAGGGACCAGCCTCATGTTTCTCCCGCAAGTTGAGCAGCGTGCCTTATTGCCGCAATGGGAGGCCGTATGCCCCATCTGCTGACAGTTTTGGCAAATCATTACCCGGGTACAAACAACCGCACAGGTAGCCGAAGTTTATCCAGTTCTAAGAACTGAGGAAGGGCAGAGCCAGAAAAGGTTACCCGAAACGAGTCTGTGGGGGTAACTTTTTCTTACCCTCGCTGTGCGATATTTTCACTAATTTTGTCACTTCCAGTATCTGAACTGGGGAAGCAGAGGGTTCTTGAATCGGCCAACCGCTCGCTTCTTCAAAATTTCAGGGCACAGACTCGCCTCTGTGACCACTCCTACAATCTCCACATCACGAGCTGGAATATAAACTCGATATTCGAGTGTAAAATGCTGGGAAGCAGCAATCTCATTAGCCTGCTTCAGGTTAGAGACGACAACACGGAGTTTATTAAATTTAACTTTCGTGATCTCTGTCACGGCTGAAAATCGCTTCGTCAGATCTGTAGTGATTTGATATACATTCAAGGTTTCATTTTGGGCTGAAAGTAGACAACCCATGGACCGACCGAGTCAACCGGATACGATCGCGGTCTGAATATTTTTGTGCCTCCCCATCATCGGGTGGCACTTTTTCAGTTAAACCGTCCATGTCGAAGAAACCTCTTCAACATGCACGATTTGCCGATAATTTAAATCACACACACACACACAAACAAAGAACACACAAATTAAACTCTAGTGGGATGAGGACAGGAAAAACAAAACTTAACTAAATTACTGTTCTGTTGCTGCCTGCTGCTGCTGCTGCTGACGCACCGTATGCGTGAACGTCGCACTTCTATGCGGGGAGCGGGAGCGGTGCGCTGATGCGATCGCCTTCGGGTGCACTCGCTCAACGCTGTCGGTTGACCGTTGGCGATGTAGTGGTGTATCGCTGGTTAGCGTCACCACGCAGAGGTGAATCGAAAATAAGCGGGAAGATAATTCGCCAGCTAGCACTGTTTGATTTTTCTATTTCACTGGAAAACCACACTGCCTTCTTAGAAAAAAGCTCACTTTTACTTTACTCACTGAAGTGAGTATATTTTAAGAAGAAAAAACTAGTTTTTCCAACGATTGCACTCGAATAAATCTTCCAAAATAACGGAGCGCTGGATCGAACGAACGTTCTTCTTTCGCTGAACGAAGTGGGGTGGGAGCGCAGGAGTTGTCACGTTGTCATTAGGAACAGCATGGTATCATCATACTCGTCATCAGAATTGTCTTCATCGATAGGTACGACTTCAGCTTGCTCGGTGCTACTTTGCACGATGGGTGTCGTCTCGCAGGGAAGCGGTTCCCACGGAAATTCACCAGTAAGGTCCATCTGGATAATCTTTCGTTCCACCGATTTCTCGACATTACTACGAGTTCCGCTGCTCCCCCTTCACGAATGAAGCTTACATCACGACGCTTGATTATTTGCTTCGCTTTTGGATCCCACAGTCGGTAGGCTTTGGTGTCTTCATCAAACCCAGTGAGAATGCATTCGTGTGCCTTTGCGTCCCACTTTTTACGTTTCTGCTTTGGTATGTGGGCCATAACAGACGACCCAAAAACACGGACGTGTGCCAGGCTAGCTTCTTGCCGCTCCATACCTCTTCCGGTGTCTGTTTGTGTCCCTTCGTGGGAGAACGGTTAACCAAATAAACCGCTGTTGCAGTTGCTTCCGCCCAAAAAGTTTTCGGTAGTCGTGCATCAAACAGCATGCACCGTGCACGCTCCACGATGGTGCGGTTGACCCGTTCTGCCAGTCCGTTTTGCTCTGGCGTGTAGTCCACCGAAGTCTGGTGACGGACTCCCAGACGCTTCAGATGAAGACCTAGGAGCTTGTTAGCGAACTCCTTTCCGTTATCGGTACGTAGCACTTTTAATTTTTTGCCAGTTTGTCTTTCAGCCGTACGCCGGAAATCTTCAAATGCCTTGAAAACGCTGTCTGCCGATTTCTTGGCTAGGAAATACACGCTGATCCTTCGTGACTTGTCATCGATGAAGGTGAGGTAATACCTATTTCCACCCAACGACTCCGCCTCCATCGGTCCACAGATGTCTGAATGAACCAGTTCCAAAAGCTCAGTTGCCCTTGACCCGACATTGCTGAAAGGCAAACGAGTTAGCTTACCCATTGTGCAGGTTTTGCAATTGTCATCCTTCTTGACCGTATTGCTGAAATCAATTCCGACACCAGGCCGCTTCTCAGGCGCTGCAGGCTGTCCATATTGATGTGGCCCATTCTTCTATGCCATAGATCAACGGAGGCCGCCGATGAACAAGCCAAAGCTCTCGTAGACGGTAGTTGGTCCAACTTGAACAGTCCATTTGTTCGACTCCCTGTGGCAATGACGTTTCCCTCAGGATTTCTCACCGTGACACCATCTGTGTTGAACGTTACGGTGTGACCTCTTTGAACGATTTGATTCACGGAAAGCAAATTGGTTGACAGCTCCGGAATCACGTGAACTTCGTGAACATCAATTGGAAGTTCTTCGGGACAGCACTCTGGCCTCAACTTCATGCTTCCTTTCGCAACCACCTTCATCGCACTTCTGTTGGCAGCAACGACCGTCCCACCGTGACGCTGAACGTTTTCCAACAACTTCTCCGTTTTCGCAAAATGATTTGACGCACCGGAATCGAAGGACCAGTTGTTATCGTCCTCGGCGATCGTTGACAGTACCGTACACCACGCGTTAGCTTTTTTGGACTCCTTCTGAGGACACTCGCTTGGCAATGTGACCGTACTTCTGGCATCGTCGACATTTTGGGCCTTTTCGCCTGAGGAGCTACTTCATACTGCTTCGATTTTCGGCTGTGATGCTTATTGCTTGAGAATGCAGCACCTGACGATGATGACGACACACACATTTCCTGCAGCAGCTTTGTCTTCACGACATCGCCGTTAATCGCTGTTCCGGAATTTTCCAGTGCCATTATCATGGGCCGATAATCCTCTGGCAGGCCAGCTAACAAAGCGTACCGATCCACTCGTCGCTGATATCAAACCCGATCCACGCAACTGATGGGCGGTTGCTATGATCGTGTTGACGTACGTTTCCATGGATCCACTGGTTGCTAAGGACGCCGTTATTAATTTTCGCAGCAAACCAACTTTGCGGGTGAGTCCCGTATCTTCGAATGCTGCTTCTAGCTTCGACCACGTTTCCTTCGCGGTTTTTGCTTCTCGCACATGCACGTAATTTACCGGATCAAGCAAGAGAATAATTTTCCCCCGGGCTCTTCTGTTCTTGAGTGCGTCAACGGCAGGATCTGTACCATCTTCATTCGGCGTCAGCTTGACGGCTTCCCACAGGTCTTCCAGCTCCAAAAATGTCTGCACCGCAAACTTCCACGTGGGCCAATTTTCTCGACCCACTAGAAGTCCAATGGATGGCAGACTCGTTGAACTGTAACCAGCTGCGGACGCCCTGTTTCCATCACCACCTCCTGGCATTTCGAAAAAAAAAATGGCTAAAACGCTGGGCCCATAACCTATTAGAGAATGGGAGCGAGCCAGAGACTGAACCACTTCGCTTGAAGGTTGTAACGAGAATGAAAGAATTTATTTTCTAGATTGTATAAGTTATAAAGCACAGCCTACTGCTGGTATTGATCGCTTACTCTAACAGAAATATATTATCCCGCAAAATCTTGTTACTTCTTGTGGTTGTCATGAGATATAGGACGAAGTATGTTTTTCACGTTGCGAGTATCAGTGCCTGAATAAATGAGAATCTCAAACATAAGATTTTTATGATATGGATGATGAGATATGATGAGATACAGTCCTCAAATAAACTGGTATAACTTTTTTCCCATAGCACGAAATAAAAAAAAAAAAAAAAAACAACTGTATCATTTAATTCAAGTCTTGCTTTCTTAATTGAAACAAAAAAAAAAACAAATGAACGCAACTTTATTTCCAGAATTTTTAAACTTTAGATTTGACCATGTGGCTTTGGACAGTTTTGTCGCATTTTCTAAAAGCCTCAGACCAACTCTTTTTGAACTCTTCCATGGTCATGAACTTCTCACCACTCTTTTCAAAGTTGCAATTGACGATAGCTCAGTAGCGTTCAGTTAAAATTTCAAATATCAATGTTTAAAATGAAAAAATATGAATTATTTAAAATGAACTGAACAAATGTTTCCAACAAAACTAACAATCTTTAAATCAAATTCATGGCATGATTATTGAAATCGGGTATCAAGTAGTTCCGCAAAGTTCGATCCTGGGCTCGATGCTCTGGAAAACGATGTATGACGAAGTGTTCCAACTTAAGAGCGTCGGTTTCGTGGACGATATCACTCTAGAGGTCTTTGGTGAATCCACAGAAGAGACGGAGTTAACTTTCACACACTTCATGGCATTTTGAAAAGAGGGATGCGCTCCAGAAACCTGGAAAGCGGTCTCTGAGGTACTTGGGGGCTGCGATCGATGACAAGCTGTCCTTTATCGAATTTGAAACATGAAATAAGTTTGTGTTCAAAAAGTTTAAAATATCCGGGAAAAAGATTTCGGCCTGTTTCTCCGTAATATTGCTAAAAAGTAGTAAGTTTCACTTGGGGTCATGCAACACATATGAAGTTGAAGTGAAGTGAAAGCCGAGGAATAGTGAAAAACTTATCCGGGCAGGGAAGTTATCGTCTGACAACACACCGTGAGGATGTCCACAAAATCGAAATCAAATCAAAAGCAAAATTCGGAATTTGCATCGAGAGAGATTGTTGAATCAATAAATCTAATTGTTTATCACCTTGCTGTTAAACGCACGGCTTGACTGTTCGTCGTCCAAGCAACCTTTCATTAGCAAGTGGAACCAGGAGAAGCTGTTGGAGTTTGGCAAAAAATACAAGAATTGATACATCTGGAGAGTGTTCGCATGGTCTTGAGAAGGAAGTATGATATTTACATATCAAGGGGATCATGGCTGCGGATGCATACATCGACTTGCACTGCGAAAATTTGGAAGTGCTTCGTTTGAAAACTGGCCTGGAAACCAACTACTTCTTTCCACAGGACAACGATCTAAAGCACACCGCGAATAAAACTACTGCGTTCTTCAAATCGAATCGAATCACAATGCTCAAAATGTTCTCCGCAATCCCCTGAGTTGGATCCGATTTAAAATCTGTAGGGTTATCTGAACGATAAAGATATCAGTAATCAACAAAAATAACAATTTTGAAGCTCTTCAAACAGCCTGGAAACATTTCGATCCGGAATGCCTCAAAAAACTTGTCGTAAGTCTGTCGCGTCGACTGGAAGCAGTTTTGAAAGCTAAGAGAGGTAATACTAAATATTCAAAGTTGATGGATAAAGTTGAAGGCATAACTGCTTAATGAAAGAATCACGTGTATAATTCATTTTGTCCATATGATATGCCGCCTTAGCAATAAATTATTAAGTATTGAGCAAGTCATGCGCGTTCCTAAATTGTCCATGCCAGTACTATTTTGTCATATAAAAATACTTTCTATGTCCAAAAGAAACTTGCCCTTACCATTCAAACTAACTGAGATATTGTAGGAAATAACAAAATGTATATGGTGGATGATTTTTTTGCCCAGCACTGTAAGTTTGTGTTTTAATATACCTTCAATATGTTTTTTAAGGCGATACTTTTTTTCTGTGTATACAATTCAATGGAAAAAGCCATGAAATGATTTTATCTTTTCAGTTTTTTCATGAGCAAGAGCGTTTATCGTTTATCGCATCAAATAGAGTTCGAGAAAATTTTTATGGAAATATACAATTTCGCCTGACGAATCTCGTTTCAGCGACGCTCACTTCTAATGAACAGAACAATGTAAAAAAAAAATTTCCACAAAAAAATTATTAGGGCCTACAACAAATGTAAACAATGGCTTTGTCCGTAAATTTCTCGTGGCACAAAGGCTACCCATGTTAGCGTCCAATTCTATCGGAAAGCTGAACTCTTCCACTTCGAAATGACCGTGGTGGATTGATTGGGCGAGGTTTCAATAGCGGAAAATTCTCGAAAAAGGTCTTTGTTTACGTTTATAAGATAGGCCCTAATACAAACCGTTGTCGAATTATAAACCGCTAGTTTTCTATTGATTATTGATATTACTCACGCTGCACACTTTTCTGGTTTCCGATACCACACTACTTGCATCTGGCAGTTTTAAAATTCCCTTGGTGTTACGAACCTTCAAGGCTTTTTCAGCAAACCATTTACCTACATTTTATATAAATTTAGTGTTATAATTTAGAAAAGTAATGTCATGCTTACTACATCCTGTTTCATTGATAATGTTTTGCCTACTCCACGAGGGTGGAAGCAATGTTAAAATCTGAAACTGTACATTGTAGTTATCAATTATATCTTTGACAGCTGGCGTCTTGATAGTAAACTGAACAATTCGCCTCCAACATTTGTTTCAGTGCATTCACAGGTTGTTGTTATTGGCATCGGAAATCCTCTTATCGGAGCTCTCCAACACAGATGTTTTGGATTCCAAGTCGCGATAGAATATCCTTCATGCTTCCAAAGTTTCTTTGTTCAGAAATGCTTTCAACCGATGGTGATTCTAACAAGTTTATCTCCCCATAACCTCAGAAGAGCCATTCTGCTGGCTGGGTCTCTTTCAAATGCCAGGATGCACATATCCGATCTACAAGACTGGGGACCCCGCATAAACAATAACCATAACAAGTGCCTAGCCACCAATTCAGGGTATCATCCCAATTGTAAGTGGTATGGTCACACCATCTATAATATCGTTCCTGAATGATACATATTCATTAGGGACGGTAGCGGATCCAATTGATTCAAAATAATCAACCAGATTTTGTGTCACTTTCGTAAGTTTTGAAGCTTTTCTCCAGTTTGTGTGATTACTTTCGAAAAAGAATTACAGCAGAAACGGTTCCTATCACGCACCATCTTTTTGGGACCGGGAGTTACACAGTTCTAGATCATTTTTTAAAAATCTGTTAAGGAAAAATGCACCGAGCGAAGTGTCGTCAAGTTATGCACAGCAAATTGTCAAGTATTGTTTTGAACGAACTCACTAGCACCAACTATGTAAAAGCAACGTTAAACCACACACAAACACCATGCGCACAGAACGGCCTCAGCCTACCTCGTTTTGATATTGCGTCATGAGTTGTAAATTGCAAAACTCGCTACAGAACATTAGCTAAGTCCAATGCTAACCTCATTTTATAAATGTATCTGATTCAATTTCCTAAGCTTTCCGATGATGATAACAAAATTAAAATCGGTGGTTGCGAACATTGTGAAAAATACGTTTTTCGGATAAAATTTAAAATAGCGGCCAAATCTAATGTGGCGTTCCTTTTTCTTCATACCAAATTAAAGCCATACTTTTCTTTCTATCTTGAAACATGCTGTTTATAAAAGGTTTGAAAACAAATTTAAGAGATTTTGCATCATAAGCAGGTTCAAAATTGCGCAAAATTGAACTTTTTTGCAAAACTGTTTACCCTGTGGCGTAAGGGGTCCTTCAATTCGAATTGAGGAAAATGCCATTCTCATTTTACACCACTTTCGGTGAACCGATCAATAAAAACTTGAATTTCAAAGACCTCATGTCAATCGTGGCCTGTTTTGACAGAGAATTACTCAAGATGGGTCCTACTAAAAACTAAGTTGTCGAATTATCTACGGATGGAAACTCATGACAGCTCAAGGGTCAACTTTGCCCGATGAGGTTTTCAAACGTGTTTTGGTCAAAATCGTAACTTTTCTAAGAGCCCCGTTTTGGGGCCTCAAAATACGCACATGAACTCGTTTTCTGATATTTAGAGTTAACCTTATACAGGAGATAAACCAGCCTGAGGCAAGAAAAAAGCAATAAATGTACTTACTCACGACTTTACGCTTTTAAATCCACCATTTCGATTTATCACAATTTTATTTTTATTTTTCCAAGCAAGCACTACATAATATTAGAGCCTTACCGCATTCAAGGTTTAAACTTCACTGCAAGCGCTTCCTATGCTATCAAATTCATGGACACTTAAATTTACCGGAACTAAACCAGATGAGTAGTCCAAAAAAGGAGTACATATGAGCAGTTCCAGGTTTTTTAGTCCAGTCAAGAAAACAAAAAGCCATGAATAGATAATATTAAACTAGCAAACCAACTACGAAACTACAACAAGTCACGTAACACTTCCATTGAATAGACAGCATATTGTAGACAAACAAGGGTTTATGGCTGCAAATGTAATTTAGGGATATGGTTTCTATTATGAAGGAGAAATACCGCCATTATAAGTTAAATTTTGCCATGCATAAAGGGAATCCCAAAGAACATGGGATAGTCATTCCTAGTAACTAGGAAAGAACATAAGACATTTGTTAAAGAAATTTAAAACTGTTTTTTTTTTCGTTCAATATTGAGGTTCTACGAATGAACATTTATCACTATATTCCGGTTGGTAACTAGAATGGGATGATACATTTTCATCATCATTGAATGCCGCTTAAACTTTCTCCAATCACTTGAACTAGTGTAAAACGAGGACGGTGTAGGATGAACATATGAACAATGAGATTAATTTGGGACCAGTTATATGGTACTTCTATGGCAAATGCTAGAGTAGGTCTGTACAGTTTGCACAAATCAAGTAATTCAGAAATAAAAAAACATCCCACCATGCACTCTTATCAGCAAATCAAACAATCAAAGCTAAACACGGAAGTGAAAAAGCTGAAGTTTCTAAAAATAAACCCCGCTCAGAGGCCGGTTGTGAAACGCTACCTCTAATTTCCACCCGATAATTACATTTCGCCGAGATGAGCCAGGCTGAGATGTAATAAGTCCAGCAGTTTTCGCTCTCGTACGAGTGCAGAGCCTACATACATAGATAGTCATTCAGAACGCATATCGATCATGTTGATGAACCATATCCGGTCCGACCTGGCTGGTTGCAGAAAACGCTGCTGGAAATAAATAAGCGGAGCGAAATTGCGAAAAAGGAGGAAAAAGACCTGGTTTAGATTTCTCGTCTACGGGGAAAGGAGAACGGCTCGCGATCTCGAGCCCATCTTCTGCACTCGGACCGGTATATCGGTGAACATATGGATCGATTACGAGCTCGGGAAGATGAAGTCCGTCAGTGCAGAAGATTAGATGGGGGGAAATACCGTAAATCAATGCGCGGTGCACGCATTATTTTCTTCACAAACGATGATCATTAATCAACGGGGGAAATTGAAGATGAATAGTTTGACCAAATTTGTTCATTGCCGGTGGAGAAGTAGACTGTAACGATATGGCTCTGCAGCATGATGAGTAAATAAATAGCTACAGATAAGCTTTGGATACATACCTAGCAAGAAAAAACACCTAAGCGCAGCGAATCGATGAAAACCAATTCCGGGGATTTGTTGCTAATGGTTGGTGCACTCTGCTTATGTTGAACGGGATATAGGAATGAAAGATCAGGGAGATTGTCATCGATGCACTATCAAATTGGGCACTTAGTCATTGATGCTTATTTTTTTTTTCTTTGTTCTAATTGGTTACTATGAGCCGCTTCCTAGAAAATGTAAGAAGGGGCCAAAGACAAACGTCTGTTCTATTGTTTGACAACAACGATTTCTTACAGATGAAATCGATAACTAGAAATTAGAAGAAAAATTATTATTCTCCATTTAATTCCAACTACCTTTGCTTATCTTCGACAGATACGCGTATTTCGTCTACAATGTGCAGACTTCTTCAGTGTCTCGTACTAATAACTCGACTTAGTACGAGTACGAGACACTGAAGAAGTCTGCACATTGTAGCCGAAATACGCGTATCTGTCGAAGATAAGCAAAGGTAGTTGGAATTAAATGGAGAATACTAATTTTTCTTCTAATTTCTAGTTACAGGCATTCCACTAAACAGCTCAAACCCTCTAGGATTCATGAAATCGATGTTTTATTAGTTTGGCATTTTTCCTCATTAGGGCATCTTCAACGGCGGTCCAAATAGTTTTTTAAGATCAATTTTTTAGTACTGGATTAAAGTATTTGACAGTTCGTACAATGCTGCACGTTGTATGTCTGTCCCAGGCATAATCTACCTAGTAATCTACCATGTTGTTTACTGACGAAAACCCTCATGTGATGGACCGAATGTATGTTATTTTTTAGTTGTTGCAGATATTGTTCCGGAAAAGTATTGAAACTTGTGCCTGGGACAGACATACAATGTACAGCATTGTACACGCAAAGAAATCACTCTGCTTTGAATCAACAAAATATTTTGTTGGTATTCAATGCAAGCTTTTTGTTTGTTTCAATGCATAAAAAAGTTCTAAATTTCATTCAAATCAAATCAATAAAATTATTTAAAGTTATCACCGTTGTGTGATATAAATTTAAATAATATTTGATTTATAACAATCACACTTATTTTAAACTTCGTTTTAAACAAATATTTTATTAAAACAATAAATTAATCATTTAAATTTATGTTTTTAATAAAATATTTGTATGAGCGTACATTTCATAGCAGCCATATTGCTGCCTCCGCCTCGGGTTTTCTAATGTAAGTTTAAGCATTATAACTTGTAGTACCGATTATCCACGAGTTATTCTCTTCTCTGCAGATAACTGAAAAAACAGCACAACTTCCGAGGCAAAATGATTTTGAAAATAAGCTGCTATTATCCATCATTACAAGAGCAGTAACACGGTGCAATTGGTGCCAGTCTGAGATTAGTTCAGGATGTAAGCGGTGTCGAACTGAAACGGCTAAATGTTGTAGTACATACGGTCGCAATTCTAGATCGGTCGTCTTTCGAGAGAATGGTTCGGCAGGCCACTTTCCTTTTGGTCCCCAGATGAATGACGGGCCTCTTCGCCATCGGCTATTTTCATCAAATTTCAGCTGCCTCTGATATTTTGTACCTTCATCCGTTTCACATTTTCTTTTGTTGGTACATACTTCCTCTCGGTAATATCGGTGAACTCTAGGATTTCGCTTATCCGAAATGCAACATATTGGGAGTATGATCGGTGGTCTGAACGCAACCAGCACAATACATCTACAGCGTCAGTCCAAAAATAGCGATGCTTCATTTCGATTGAGCGTCCTTCTTGGATATTCTTAGATAGGCGGGAGCCAACTACAGCAGCTTAGAGCTCCAGGCGTGGGATTGAAACAAATCTAAGGGGAGCAACCCTTGTTTTGGCGCCCACTAAAACGCACTCCATATTGTCCGCTTGCTCGAATCGTAGATAAGATACGGCACAATAACCAAACTCGCTCGCGTCTACGAACGAAGTTCGATATTTAACTGTTCGTAAGTGGCCTTTGAAATGTAGCAACGGGGAATTCGTACGGAACCAGCTTGAGAGAGATAACTCAACCACGATCTCCACTATGCCGATGTTCAATCGGTTCATCCCAGGTGACTCTCGATCGCCAAATCTCTTGCAGCAGGAGTTTCAGCGGCATGAAAAAGTTCGCTATCAGGCCGAGTGGATCGTAAACAGATATGAGCATACTGAGTATTTCCCGCTTAGTAGGGTGTTTGGAACCGGATAGCAAATATGCATGTCGTTCTTTCGAAAGTTTGGACTGGAACTGATCGGACTCAACGTTCCACCACATCCCTTAAACCCAAGGGGTTTCCAATCGCATTGATTACTTGTCACTTCCACCAAAGTTACTCTGATTACTCAGTGATTTCAAAAATTATCGTGATTACTGATGATTACTTATGATTATTTGATTATTACATATGATTACTTGCGTGATTTTTATTTCTTCCCTTAAATTGGACAAAAGCTACCAAGAAAAAGGTAATTTACATGACTAATTAGGTAACCTTTATTCACGGTGTTTGTTTAAACCAAATGTCAAACCGTAAAAAACAAAATTGCAAGCAACTTCGCGACAAATTTCCCGTGATTCCGGTTATTTTTAACTCAAGAACTTCGGGACTCAAGAATTGCGAAGATTGAGCTATCAAACGCTAGGTTTTGGTGTTAAAAATTAATTGTCTTGTAATAAGGGTTTATTCGAGGGACTATCTGGTAACCATAGTTAGTGATCCATTTCAGTAATAAAATCGTAAAGAGTAGGAAAAATCACGAAGGCTGAGACGTCGAGCTAATAGTTTTGATATGAAATTTGATTAGTTCTATAATACGGATATCTCTGGAAGACATTTCTAGGGCCACCGATGACCAGACTGTTCAATTGTTTATTTCCGACCTAAAAGTATCTAAAGCATGAAAAACCTCAAAGATTGAGCCGTGGAAATCGTGTTTTGGGTTTAAAAATTGAATAACCCACGTTAGGAGTTTCTCCGGTGGACATTCCGAGAGCCACCAATGACCCGGGTGATCTATGGTAAATTTTCGACCTGAAACAATCTTGGGCATGAAAAATCAAGAATATTATGCCGTCGAAATCATGATTTTTGTGCAAAAATTGAATAGTTCCCATTACGGGTCGAAAATTAATAGGTTGTATTGAAGTGAAAGGAACTGAAAAGAGGCCTCAAATTGCCAGGTATCCTATGATGCAAGGGCGTGAGAAATCACGATTTTGGTGCAAAAATTTAATAGTTTAATTTCTCCGGAGGACATTTCGAGGGTCAGAGGGTGGAACCATTGTCTTACGTAACAAAATCTTGACCATGAATAACAAAGATTGAACAGTCAAAAACCATGGTTTTCGTTCAAAAACAAAATAATCCATATTACGGGTTTCTCCGGAGGACTTTCCGGTGGCCATTGAAGATCAAAATGGTCCGTGATTTAATTCCGGGTTGAAATGACCACTGGCATAAAAATCCAGGTGATCACTTAGTTTTAGTACAAAAATAAGGGAGTTCATCACCTTTACAAAATTGACCTACTTTGAGGCACCAGTGAATCGATGCTACGTAGACCAGATTTGAGCAGTGCACAGTGGTTCAGAATGCGAATTTAGCTGGAAAGATACATTTTCAGCCGAAGTTTGAAGTTTTGGAGCAAAATTGTCTTCCACAAAGTTGTTTCTAATAACAAGGCGCTTTTATTGGTAGGAATAAAAACCCGGGCGGTCCTTATTACCAGAGAAATCGAAAATCTAACTTTTTCATTTGCAGAAATAATGGCATACATTATCGCAAAAAGTTGTAGAATAAATAATTTCAAGCAACTTTGAAGCTATAATTTTCTCTGTACCTTTTGATATAACAAAATTAGAGCATTTTTCTCGGTGTCCTTACAGAAAAAACAGTTTTTTGCTCTAACTTTTTAATTTCCAATTTGCCAGCAACGTTGTCTAAAAATGATTTGTATAACTTAAAAAGACAAAAGTTATGACGTGTAAATCTTACCGATGTCTTTTGCCGTTAGCAAGTAATTGACAATTTTCTTAAAAAAATATTTTTAAGTGTGTTTTATTCAATTTAAAAAAATAACCGAATGCTTCGGTCATATCAAAAGGTACAGAAAAAATTATACCATCAAAGTTGCTTGAAATTGTTTATTCACAACTTTTCGGAATAATTTATGCCTGTATAATGTATGTTTTCATTCACACCAAAAGACAAAGACAATTTTGCTCCAAAACTTCAAACTTAGGATGAAAATGTATCTTTCCAGCTAAATTATAATTCTGGACCACTGTGCAGTGGTCATTGGAGACGAGTGCTGGTAGTGTCATGAATATTTCAGATAAGTTTGATGTAAAAATCCCTAGCATAAGAATAGCAATAACGCACTGCATTTTATCGATAAATAGCCTACTATGTACATTTTCACAACCACGCACTATAGTACGAATAGCTAAATCTCGCGACAAAAATCAACAACTCGAAAAGAATGAGCTCTAGACAAATGATGTCTTTGAAAGATTTAATCTTAAAAATAAGATTCACTTCTTGGTTTGGGTAGTAATTAGAGTGGGCTAACTAATCTAACTGATTCTAACTCTATACTATTATAATTAAAAGGAATTGTTACTCATACAGAATTCTAGATAATTTGATTTAAAAACAAACTTTGCTGCAGAAACATAACTTCAATGTCATCAACGTATCGTTTTAAAACAGTTTTTCAATCTTTCCTTAGGGTGGAACTTATACACTAAAATTTAATTTTAACATTTTGTTAGGATGATTTTAAGGGCAAAAAACGCAACGTTTGAAGATACAAGATGGTTGCTAGTTATTGTATTGAAAAAGTTGTAGAAGTTGAAGTGTAAACTAGTTTTTTCAAAATATCCTACTCACTTATTTGCAAATATTTGTAAACATAAAATACGTAAACTGGAAGTAAAAATTTCCATCTACAAGCGTGCAACAGCACCATTAACTATCATCAAAGTAACTAGAAATTAGAAGAAGAATTAGTATCTTCCATTTAATTCCAACTACCTTTGCTTATCTTCGACAGATACGCGTATTTCGTCTACAATGTGCAGACTTCTTCAGTGTCTCGTACTAATAACTCGACTGGATTTATCATCAAAGTTCCTAACAACGTGAGATGTTTGAATATGTTCGAATTTTTATGTTAACCCATCTCCATTTATCACAGACAAACAGACAAAAAACATTGAAAACTTTGCACTAAAAATCATCGTCAATAACACACCTGTGGCATCTGTTGATCACACTGCAAATGCAAATATTTTAACACAGTCAAAAAGACATAACACTTGCAGTTTCCTCAACTATTACACCTTAAACGATCAATTCATATGTTTCTTAGTTGGTAGTATCACCATAGAGGGCGCACATAGTTGAATTCCTAATATTTGACGTTGGCACGCTACCACCATCTATTCAGTTCTGTCACCCATCACAGACACGCAACTTAAAAACAACAGGAATCAAGAGAAATTTGGTGCTTGATATTTTGTTTTGGTTTGACGGTTTGACTAACACCGTGAATAAAGATGCCTAAATAGTCATGAAAATAACACTTTTTTTTGGTAGCAATGTCCATTTTAAGGGAAGTGATCAAGAATCACGCAAGTAATCATAAGTAATAATCAAGTTATCATGAATAATCACAAATAATCATGGGTAATCAGAAGTAATCATCAGTAATCACAATAATCTTTATGATCACTAAGTAATCCGAGTAACTTTGGGGAAAGTGACAACGAATCAATGCTGTTGGAAACCCCTTGGTGCAGCCCATCGGTACGAATGATTCAGGTTCAACAACTCTTGGCAGTTTTCGATTGCTCTGCATGCTCTGTGACAGATCACACAGTCACTTCGCCGCGGCTCGTGTTCGGAATGAACACTTAGAAATTCATCTTCTCTGTGACCGCTGCGACGGGGTTTCCCGTCATAAACAGGAAGTGATGTAAGCGACATTGTTACTTTGGTCGCTGCTTCTGCCACAGTGTATAACCAGTCACTGAACTGTAGCAGCGAAACTCGAGGCAGCTGTACTCGGTGTGTTGCCCAGTTTAGTTTCACCATTCCCAACAAACAAACGAAAGCAGCAAATAAGCTTACATGCTTTATTGAAGCTGAATTACGACTATCGCAGCTGAATTAAAAATCTAACTGCAAAAATAAAATGAATAACCATGTCTTCAATTGAAATATTAACATTAATTCGTGTTTCATTTTGTTTGAATAACATGCTTAATAAAAGCTATTTTAGTATTTATATATAACTAAATTTACACAGTTCAACAAAGAGATGAATAACAGTTCATAAGTCTGTTTAAACATCGTTTATATAGCCTAGCTTATAAAACCTGATATTGAATTGAATAACAGCTGTAATGTACATCACTATTCAACTGATCCACTTATAAGCTGAAGAATAATAATACAAAATCTTTACGCAGGTGTCTTAATTGACTTTTATTCAACCACTGAACAATTAGTTGAATTACAGTTTATGCCTCTAATGCAATGCCTTCTAACTAGCTTTGCCAATTAAACCTTACATTTAGTTGAATAGTAGCTGTGGTTTAAACCATTAGTCAGTGAAATAAACTACAATTAAAATAAAGGTTGTTTGAATGCCGTAGTAAAGCCTCCGAGGTGTTCGTAATTTTTTTTCAATATTTCTTCTTCAACTTCAAGTTATGCTGTAATGAGTATCTATTGAATTCAGTTAATTCTTAAATTTTCGTTCCTCAGTTGTTCATTTCTGGTGCCGGTGAAAAAGTATTGACGTGTTTTCAAGAGTTGAAACTATAGTCAACTGCTTGGAGCAAGTAGCTCTTTACATCGCCCATCAAAATAGAAAACAGCGCAGTGTTAATAAATAACAGCAGAAAACATTGTCATATCTTTTAATCGTATCTTGTTCAACGTCCCCTTGTCAGTAATGCACGTAGTAAAACCGAACTTCCAATACCAAAGCTTGTGTACAGCTTGTTAACTCAGACGTTTAATAACAACATTTAGAAGCTTTAATTGAGCACTGATGTTGCTTATTTACAGGCAACGCTATAAATAGAATGTCAATGTAGCTCAATTAAAGCATCACTTCTGCTACTATTCAATATATAACATTGTGCTTATATAAACGATTCGTTTATACTCCATTCAATTAAAGGATAGCGAAGTTGGTAAGTCACGTAGTTGAGGATACAAAGGTTGATGGTTCAAATCTCGATTAATAAATGTTACATAATGTTTCTGTTAAATCTTAACTAATAAATGTTACATTATGGTTCTGATAATTTATATGTATAATAATATCAATTTAACAAAAGTTCTATAAAAGACACTCTTTCTCTTCATATCTTTAATTCTAGCCAAAAACATTGTTGTTCACTCTCGGTGCCTCATGGTGATGAGCGAACATCTCCTTCTACATCATAATCGTTACTCCTCGCACGGAGAATATATAACATAACAATTAATGTATGCCTAATGATGTTGAAGGACAATTTCATCATTACTATTAATTAACAAGGAGAGAATATATTATTGTTAAAAAAAAAACTCGATTAGCTCAACAAAGGTCACTTTGACTTTCGGAATTGCTCTCCAGTTCTGTGCAGCACTTAAACAGCAGTTATTCAATTATCAGCTGAACTCCATTGCTTAGAACTTGCTTCTTAAACATATGTATATTGGCAGTGTCCAAAATCACTTGGCGACAGCTTAATAACTTCTCCAAATTTGTGTGAATAATGCCTGAACAAAAGCTGTGATTAAAAGTAGTTCAAGGATTATTCAACACACTGCTGAATGAAATCGTCATAGTGATGTTTATTTAATGAGTGATTGTTTGTTGGGTTGTTGGTAATCGATCCACTATGCCTTGGAGAAGAGTGATATTATACAGGTGCTCTTCTATGTTACAAGCTTTCACCGTGGCCTCCATGTTTCGTACAGCGAGAGCAAAATTAACCAGCGTCCCGAGTTTATCTGCTTTGGGTGCTGGAATCTTGTTTATCTTCTCGATAAGGCTGTGCACTTTATTCTCGGGAGGTCCGAAGAGCATTCTCAAGGTAGAGAGCGCGTTTACCAAATTTGACAGGTGCAACTGCTGGCATATGACTACTTCCAGTGTTTTAGTTCGTTGTAAACGAACCATATTTTCTTCTTGCGTAAATCCACATAGCCTGGTTGTGTTTTCGAAAGTGGCGAAGAATAATGGATATTCTACTGGCTCTCCACTACAAACGGGTAGTTCTTTAGCCACCGCTTTACGAGCCGTAATTTGGCTGGAATTCAGAGTGCTGTCTCGTTTGATCCGCCCGTGCCTTCACGATAGGTGGATTTGCCGGGCTGGACGCTTCCATCATCAATTCAGCGCCAAAATTTGATCAGGGCGAATCTGCTTTTGTAAACAAACACTTTGTCTGCTAATATATCGAAAGTTGAGTTCAATTCCTTCAAATTGAGTATACCAACGGATAGAGATAAAGCTCCTCTTCCTTAACGAGTGCTTAATTTGTATTTGTGACCTTGTGTTCAGAAGAAATGATCCATTGTTTACAAAAGCATATTCGCCCAAATCTAATGTTGGCGCTGAACTGATATTTGCGTTGTAAATATTTTTTCTCGATTGCTCGCTCTTCTAGCATTTTTAGCTGTAGGCAGGGTTGCCATTAGTTTTTGAAAAATATCTGGTATGTCACAAATAAAAAATCTGGCAAAATCTGGCAAAACACGGATATGTAAAAATCTGGACTTACAATTGAAAAGGTTAAAAGAGTTTTTACAAATGTTGATAGGCCCTTTACAAATGTTGTCCCAAAATGAGTCATTTTTTAACTCGCATAACTCGTATACCTCAGTAACAGACAAGTCTATTTGACCATATGCCAAATATTACACGGATTCAATTAGTCGCACAAAATAGCTACGCTAAATCGTTTTCAGTGGACGAGAACTGCAGTCACGCAAATCACTTAACGCTTTAGTAGAGTGGGATTGAACGACGTTTTTTTATCTGTTCTTATTTCCAAAAGTCTTGCACTATACAGGGTTTCTCTTTTTGTCGATAAAAAGTCTGGCAGTGCCAGATAAATCTGGCTGTAGGTCCACTGACAGCTGGAGAAGGCGTGTAGTATGAGCGGTACAATGATGGGAGCCGATACGAGTGGATGTGCTATTGCTGCGGCTCCATGAGGAACTGGAGGCTCTGATATCGAGTTGCTGGGTGCACTCAGTGGCACTGAGGAAACCCCTTTGGCGCAGTTAGGGCAGTTCCAAGAGTGGTTGGCAATGTCCTCTGTCACGCCGACGCAGTCAAAATGGAACCAATCACTACATTTGTCGCAGCTGACCATGCGGCTGTCGTCCTCGGATTGGCATAGCGAACAGCTACGCTCTGGTGGTGGAGCAAGTGGAGCCATCGTATAATTTATAGTATTAGGTTTGTTTAACGTTATAATTATAAATAGTTCATTTACCTTACTTTTCTTACCAATTGTTTAGCAGCTCCTTGGCACATAGGCGGATAACCTTAAGCAAACTTATATTAAACAAGTCGGTAATTACATTCATGTTTGACCTACCTCGGTGTAAAATTTAAATTAGGCTTTAGTAATATTGTATAATAAAGGAAATGTAATAAATTTTGGAAAAATTAGAACAACTTACAATCTCAGCTGCACGTTTCAGTCCGCGATATAATAGACAATAGTAGTAGTCATTCTGCCGGTTATTGTTCTTCAATCTAACGTTGCCAATAGCTATCAACATTCAGGTATGTTTTATAGGTTTGCGGGTGTGTGGAAGTGCGGCGTTGCATGGGTAGCGTTCGCCACAACCTCACTTTTTTATTCTTTTAGTAATTGAGTTTTACACCAACCTAACATAACCTCGCAAAATGAATCGGCTGAATTTCTTTTGACAGGAGTCCGTGGTTTGTTAATTTCATCTGTTTGAATTCGAAAACAAACAAACCACGAATACCTGTCAAAACTGAATTCCTTTCATCAGGATGAACCACATGTTCACTAGTGACGTCATCTTACAAAATTCTATATCACCGAGATCAAAATGAACTCCGTGAGGAATAGAATTTTGCAAGATGACGTCACTAGTGAACGTGAGGTTCATCCTGATGAAAGGAATTCAGTTTTGACAGGTATTAGTGGTTTGTTTGTTTTCGAATTCAAACAGATAAAATAAACAAACCACGGACTCCTGTCAAAAGAAATCCATCCGATTCATTTTGCGAGGTTATGTTAGGTTGGTGTAAAACTCAATAAGTGATAGTGAAGTAAAACTCGTAGTAACCTTGAGAAAAATCCATCGTTTGCGTCACTTTTTAGATGGCATGATGGTGCCGTGGTAACCATAATAACACCGAGTTCATTCGAATACTCACTTTGGTTGAAGGTTGAACTCTTTATAAGCAAGTAATAAGGTTTTTTGTTTTCACCGTAAAGGACTACGTAACCAGCTTAGGTCCCACAACTTGCAAACGGAAACCAAATTCGCGTGTAGAAAACGCTTATCCTTCCAGTGGCTCTCTACGGGTACGAAGCGCGAACGTTAAAAGAGGCAGACCGAAAAACCTTCGGCGTTTTAGATCTCAACGTGCTGCGGACAATACTCGGCGGGAAATAAGACAACGGCGTGTGGCGCAGACGCATGATTCCCGAGTTTTATCAAGTGTATAAAGAAGCAAATATTATTAAGCGTATAAAATACGGAAGGCTACGAATACGCTAGCTTCATACAGTGGAGGAGCACCTGGCAACCCTAAACGTTCGGGGCAACTGGAGAAGTATCGCCCAAGACAGACGCCCAGCTGCAACGTGAATCTACGCTGTAGCCAACCAGTAGTAGTATTCATCATTGAATATAACAGTGAATATAACACTTTCAATATTACAGTTAGGGCAATGCACAACGTTGTGGAATTTGTCAAGAGCTTTCGTCGTACATCGTACATTCAATATTTTGAACTAGTTATCGGTAAATTAATCCAACTGAGCCGAAATAGCTATTCACAGCAATGATCAAGAGCCATCTTATTCTAGAATAAACCGAGCTTTTCAATCCTAGAGGGTTTGAGTTGTTTTGTGGAATACCTGTGACTAGAAATTAGAAGAAAAATTAGTATTTTCCAGTAATTCCAACTACCTTTGCTTATCTTGACAGATACGCGTCTTTCGTCTACAATGTGCAGACTTCTTCAGTGTATCGTACTAATAACAAGTCGAGTTATAAGTAGGAGACGAGGGTTATTCCGAGGGTTCTTCGAATTTCGAGTTTTCAAGCCAATCCAAACTTGCTTGTTTCGAAGCGTTCACATGATAGAGGACTTAGTTCATAGAACTGTTATAGTTCATACATACGTTTTCCGAAGCATAACCAAATTTAAACGAAGCATATCGTCGACAGACTTTTCCTTTCC
>JASCZW010003029.1:0-20251 GCA_034211315.2 Aedes japonicus
CTCAAATTGATAAATTCCCTAGTAACACATAATGTCTGATTGCATGCAACTTTCCTAAATATGACATTTGATTATGTTTCATTCCGATGATGGTAAACCTTTTTGGGTACTACTACAGAATGGAAATAGCGCAGAACGTGGAGCCTATGAAACATAATTTATGTCAGACAATTGTCATAAACAAAAGAGTTTTAGAGATTATATAATCAAATTTCAGTGGCAACAAAAAGGCTTTCATGAACCAGGTTCATACTATGGCCTCCAAGCTTACTAGATTGGCGATCTTTCCATTCGTTTGACCATTTTGACTTATGTGATATACAGTATTCATAATCCTCTAAAACCTTACCTGCATCAGATATATTTGCCAACCTTATTGGAGACTTAAATTGATATTCGCTTTGATATAAGTGAATTTAGGCTAGGGGTATTGACTTAAATAAAATGCATTTGCTCAAGCAAATAATTGTTCTAGTGCTCTGACGTTTTAAAGTGTCAAAACGTTATCATACAACCAGGGTTGTCACATTATTTTTCGTTCCCATCTTTAATTTTCGCCACATTTTTTTTTATCTGTGTTCAACTGCAAAAATCTTGGTAGAAACCTTTACTTCATATTTTGTGCTCTGAAAAAGGAAAACGAATCAGTATACGAGGGATTCATGTTCTCAGAGGAAATCGATCATCAGTTCTTCTGACAGGCCAGTAATCATATAAAAATGAATCATGTAGTGTTTGTTTTGGTTACTAAAAATTCCAGGATAGGTGAACGTCCTCGGAATGGAATTAACAATCAATCATTTTTATGATGCGTGTACATCAATTTGTAGAACTTGGAACTTAGTTGTGATGTTTATATTAGCTGATCAACTCCTCCTTTCCTCCTTTAGCATCCATGATGTCCATACTCGGACAGTTCCGGATTTAGCACTTGATTACAGATTGAATTGCAGAAATCTTGTTCACTTCTTCAAACGAATGTCCGGATTTAGAAAAGAGTTCACAGCTGAACATTCTTGAAGCAAGTGAAAAGTCAGACTTCCCATACTGCTCGTTTGAAATACAGACGTTTTCTTCAACAAGTTTAGAAGTCTTCTGATTCTTCCACCTTGTTGTGGCAAGGAGCACCATCAGCGAGACTTCATCTGATTGCGGGATTGCATGTTCAGGAATTCCGTAGCTGTTGACTGGAATATTCAACAAACCGTTGTCTCAGTTGGATTAGACCACGAAAACCAATACGAGCTCCGAAAACCGTTCCATATTCCATTTTAAAACTGACTCCAACGATAGCCATCTGGTGGTAGACGGATGCGGAACTGTGTAATCTGGAATTTCTTGAGATCGTTTAGGGCTGCGGATAACTGCAGTCATCGATCTTGCAGTACACTGCAGTTTTTGCATGGATTGCACAAAGACGAAAAGTGGCAAGTAAATTTTATAATTATCAAATGAGGACAGTCACGATTCAGCAGCTTCTTCACAGATCGGTCAGATCCTATCTTTACTTACCTATGTTGCATCTTATCCAAAGCCCACAAACCTTATTCTATGTAATGCGCACTGCAAGATTATATTAAAGCTAACAAAATATTACGTTCGAAATAATGGTGCTTCGAATAGCAAAAATAACAATCAAAAACATAATTCTAACTTCCCAAAATTCCTCTGCAGAAATGCATAGAAATACTGCTAAATTACGAGAACAGTATTTTTGTAGAAATCACTGAAAGAAATTTGTAGAGCAATCTCTTGCGGAACTTTGAAACAAACACTTCTTCAACGGACTACTAGAAAAAAATATTGTCGTAATATCTCGAGAACTATATGTGATAATCCTTGTAGACATTCTTGAAAAAAATTAAAAAATAATGTTACAAAATACCCGTTCCAGAATTTTTTAAGATAAGACTTAAATATATAAGATTATGGAAATCAAGCACACAATTCGTCTTAGATTTCTCCATCAAAGAAGGATTTGAATCAAGAATTATTTCAAGAATAACCGAAAAATGTTGTGTAGTTCTTTCAGGTGTCCATCAGGGATTCCTTTAAAATCATAAATCTTTAAAAGCTCAGGAATTCTTCCAAATGTTTTATCACAAGGAAGTTTAAAAAAACTGCTGATGCTATGCCAGAAGAAACTCCTGACGAAATCCCTGGAAGAATACCTACAAACGTCTGAAGAATACCTATAGAAACGCCAGAAGTAGATATCCCTGCAATTTCTGAGAGTCTTTGAGAAATTCTATAAAATTTTCTTCAAACATTATCTCAAAAAATGTATAGAGGTATAATTTATACAAACTTACTTTTAGATTGTGATCTGTCACGGTAGTGTCAGTGTCAATTGTTTTATTTTGGTTTGTCGGCCCAAAACAGCACACTGAAAGTAGTATTATACCATAGGCGTAGCCAAGGGGGGGCATGGGAGGGCCGTTGCCCCCCCCCCCCTATGTTTTGATTTTATTTTTAGAATTTAAATGTTTGTTTAGATTTTTTATTACTTATTTTTAATTTTTGTCAAATTGCCCTTTTGCTTCAATGAAAAGGCCAAATAACGCAAAGTTGCCTCGATTTGGTGACAAATTGTAGCATAAACGCGCAAAAATTGGACATCCAAGAGATTTTTTGTTAAATAGTAAAGGCTAACAATTTATTACAAACTTTTCCCTTTAACAAGTAACCTTACCTTTATAACTTAACGTATCTATTGCTTTTTTCTCGCTGAAAGTTGAAAAAGCTATGCTCAATTAAATGTCAAGTTCTTGGAATTAAAAACTGAACATATAAAAACAAATGCTGTAGCTTTAAGATGCCAAATAATACTAGATAAGGAAACATAGTTGATAGTATGAAAGTGTATCAACGGAATATGTTTATTTGAACTATTCATGATATGTGCTGTATCGATCAATGTTACTCCGTCTTACGGTTCTATAGTTTCGTATTATTAAGAATATATTTTAATCATATCTTACAGTTTGATTCAGTGTTTTGAATTAATGTTTCCGTATTCAAGAGATTTTAATGGAATACATCCTACGATATCATTCGGCGAGACAAGACGACTCGTATCAAGTTTTCTGACCAGTCAATTTATAAGTTTGTGAGAAAACAAGACTGCAAGCTAATCAGAGCGAGAAGTTTCAGTTGTCATATACAAAGATTTTTTCCGTTTCCTTGACATGAGCAAAATAAAGAGCATGATTGACCGCCCGAGGTTGTTACTCCGCTTCTGCCAGATCAGCTGTTATTACACTGAAAACCAACAAATGATGCTTGGGACTAGCATACATTCTCAATGTGTAAAAGCTGGTGATCTCAAACTGATGTGATGTTGGGAAACAAGATTAAGTGGCAGCAGGGTTCGTTTTGGTAAACGATAAGCTGAATTCATGCATCGTTTAGAAAAATATTTAAATGTTAGTACCGCTTTCTTATTTCAACCGATATATACCAACAGTAAGGATGCTATTATGGCCACTCCAAAAAGTGTGATGGTGGTTTTTCATTGGAAAAATAAGCTGAATTGTTGTAATGCTGGAAATAAAATTTGAACTGAGTTAAACCAATAATAAGGATGCTATTAGAACCACTCATAAAGTGTGATGGTGGTTTTTTATTGGCGCTTGAGAGACGTTGTTCTTTTCTGTGCTCACTCGATCACTCGTATTGCCGAGTTATAGATAACCGAAACAATAGAACATCGACATAACCTTTCACAGCCGATGCTCAAACCAAACTCTTTTTACGTAAACTTTTTATTTTTATTAGTGTATCCTACAATCTATTCCACTACAATCTATTTCACTACTGAACTAATATCTGCATCAATCAAGTTGAAGATTCTTAAGAACAATCTATGCTAATTCATTCAAAATTGCGATTGAAGAATTTTGTTACAATAGGAGTTCGTCGTAGATGCATTTCGTGCCTTCTGGCAATTTTATGCTTCTATTGATGTCCATGATCATCGGTTCAATACCCACCGGGGGAAACATGGTCCTATACCCAATGAATTCATTATCTCCAGTCCGCTCAATCAATCGCAATGTTTTGTGATATAGTGCATGGATTATCATAATTTGATAATTCCCAGCATGTAATTTAAACGAACAAAACTTAATGAATGTGTATTATATAGCTACAATAACCTTGAAAAATAATTATGCAAAATGGTGTTTTTTCTCGAATTTTAACAACAATTGTAATGCAATTCAATGATACACCGTTTTGGTTTTATACTACTCAGATACACATGATTGTTACATACACCCTGTTTCGACAGATCGTGTTTCACTTGGATCATATCAGATAAATCGGTTCATATTTTAAAACGAAGATGCACCAATGTATCTAAACTATTTTCAAAATGTTGAGGAATAGTAGATAGAACGCATATGAATTTCTTTTCGTCATTGATGAATAAAATTTATCCTTAAGTATTAATAATGCAAGAAGCAACAATTTTGCACAAAAATCACAGCTTGCTTACATATATGACTTGTGTCATTTTAAAAGATTATTCATGATCTTCCTGCTTTGATAATGTCAGATTATATAAAAATATTAAAGGTAAGTTATGGGGACGCAAACCAGAAGCTATACACCAATAAAACTCAAATGATTTTTAAAAGCTTATCACTTATAACCTATTCGAACATTCATTAAAAAAATATATTCTATTGAAACAGGGTGACTAAAAAACGGTGTTTCTGCGATGTTGCTTTGCTATAAAATGGGTGAGAGAATCGCGGAGGAACAGCAGTATAAACTGAAAATAAACTCGGTGGTTATCCGATACAAAAATCCAACATGACTGTTAGTTGAATATTTCGATACATCACAGTACCCGTTAAGTTTTGGCATGGTTCCTATTTAATATGATTCGATTTTAAAACCAGTTAAAAAATTTCTCTCTCTCTCCATAAAAAAATCGCTTGACCCCCCCTACTTGAAATCCTGGCTACGCCTATGGTAGTATTTATAAAAGGTTGGATCCTAAACTGCACTCATATTTTGAATTTGAGGTTTTTGAGGGGACAACATACATACATACATACATTTATTTGTTCAACATCAAATTAAGGATAAGACATAGTCAACAATAGATTGCCACAAAACTCGGTTTGCGGCTGCCACTCTGCAACCTCGGTCACGCCCAATGCTCGCCAGATCATGCTCCACCTGATCCGCTCCACGCCTTCTTATGCCCACCGGTACAGTAGCGAACACCAACTTTGCAGGGCTGTTGTCCAGCATTCTTGCCACATGCCCTGCCCACCGTTTCTTCCAGCTTTGGCCACCTTCTGGATGCTGGGTTCGCCGTAGAGTGCAGCGAGCTCGTGGTTCATCCTTCGCCGCACACACCGTCCTGCATACCGTCGAAGATCGTCCTTAGCACGCGTCACTCGAAAACTCCGAGTGCTTGCAGGTCTTCCTCGAGCATGGTCCATGTCTCGTGTTCGTAGAGGACCACCGGTCTTATTAGCGTTTTGTACATGGTGCATTTGGTGCGGGGGTGAATCTTTTTAGACCGCAATTTCTTCTGAATCCCGTAGTAGGCATGACTTCCACTGATGATGCGCCTTTGAATTTTACGACTCGTATTGTTGTCAGCTGTCAGTGAGGATCCGAGGTAGACAAATTCCTCCACCACCTCGAAGGTATCCCCGTTTATCGTGGCATTACTTCCTAGGCGGTTCCGGTCGTATTCGGTTCCACCTACCAGCATGTACTTTGTTTTCGACGCATTCACACCAGTCTGACCTTTGTTGCTCCGCGTTTCAGGCGGGTGTACAGCTCTGCCATCGTCCCAAATGTTCTTGCGATAACGTCCATGTCGTCCGCAAAGCACACAAATTGACCAGATTTCGTGAAAATCGTACCCCGGCTGTTGAGTCCGGCTCGTCCCATTACACATTCCAGAGCGATGTTGAATAGTAGGCATGAGAGTCCGTCACCTTGTTGCAGTCCCCAACGAGATTCAAATGAACTGGATAGTTCACCCGAAACCAATACGCAGTTTTGCACACCGTCCATCGTTGCTTTGGTGAGTCTGCTTACCAGGAAAGCCGTTCGACCATTTGGATCAGATAATTTGGAAGAACAAATGTTAATACGTGGCTTGGAATATAAAGCGGGAATCAGCATCGGAAAAATTCAACGTATCAAAAAACGGAACAACTTGAAGACCTACAAGAAGCAGAAAATCGCCAAAGCAAGTGCAGAACAGAAGCAAGACGCAGCGACAAAGGCCCATAAATTCTATTCGCGACATCAATCCGCAAAGTTGCCCTCAGCTTCGGCCCGTCGAACGCTATTGGGGAAGAGGGGGGAAAGACTGGTACTGTAGCTGAGAATATGCAAGAGCTAAAAAAAAATGAGCTCAGGCGTCCAAAAAGTGTGATGCAACACTTTTCCGGATCTTGATGAAAAGTGTTTGACCAAATATACGCAAATTCATGAAAGAATAATATTAATTTCATCCGGTCTTCACAATGTTCAAGTTCCATCCCGTACAATCATCCATTTGTAATATAACATCTTTTCCCTAAACGATTTGAAAGAAAAATATGATAACTTATTTTAGATACAGTCCGTACTACGTAGAGAGCGATCTTCAGCGAGTATTTTAGGAAAATACTGAGCATTAAGTGAAATTACTAAACGTGATTTTAAGACATTGTCTATATTTGTGGCTGCTTTTGTAAATAAACATTTGAATCGACGTTTTTCAGTAAATAGAAGCTCAATTTGAAAAAATTAAGATCACTGTTGGCTAGCAAAATCTTTCTTCTACCAATTTTGGTCTGAGTTTAAGAAATGTTTGTTTACGAAAGTGAATTCGCATATTTCGCTAAGTTCTCCGGAAATAACTAGAAAATGAGAAGAAAGATAAGTAATTTCCATTACATTCCAATTATCTTTATTAACCAGTCGAGTATTAGTACACGGCACTGAAGAAGTCTGCACATTTACTGCATACAGATAAGCAATGAAGGTAGTTGGAATTAAATGGAAATTACTAATCTTTCTTTTCATTTTCTAGTTAACGAGTATTCTACTAAACAGCTCACAATTTTCAGGATTCGGGTAACACATGTTAAATGACAATATTTGATAATTGAAATGATAGTAGCGAAAATTTTCAACTGATTGAAGTAAACATCTCGAACAACTATCGAGAACTAATTGAGCTATAAGCGCAATTTGTTCGCAACGGTTACCATTTTCTTTCTTTGCCATAAGCTTGTAAGATGGTATCTTCGACTTGGAATAATATAGGTACCGTACTCCGAACGATCTTTATTCACTTTTGACCTATTTGAGAAGATCTCATTCATATTTAGGTCCTTTAGAACTAGCGTGGGGGTATGCTTCAAACAGATTTCTATACACAGAATTCAACAAAAATTACCTGATTTCTATAAAAACTGAAATGATCAGCCCATCCCCTATTGGACTTAACAACGTCAGCCCTCCGTTAAAAAAAGTGATTAATACTTATCAAATATTAGCCGTTATTTTCCCTTTTCAAGACAGCATCCTGCGCTGCTTTACGATCCGGCTGATTCATGCCCGAAGAAACCAGGTGAACCGAAATCTCCTCCAGGAATGATCTGAACTTCTTTCCAAAACCTTCCACCGGCCGGAAGTACTGACGGTAAGAAAGGAAATGCCGTCTTATCTCGGACGAAAAAGCACAACCGCGTCGACTGGAAAGGATGAAGGGCACCCGATAATAACGCCATGGTTGCGCTGGATGTCTTCTAAATAGAAAGGTGTTTACTTGCCTTCTGGGCAATAGATATTCGCTGCCTTTGTGCAGGAAAATATTTGAGCAATAAATTGTCCCGCCGACGAGCGAGAAGAAGTATTAAATAATAAGTATGCGACAGTGCCAAGCGGCGAGCAGGTAGGAATATTTCGCAATGAAGATAACAGTGAGGGACAGCATTATGACGGTAGATTATGATGGCAGTCCAGCGATAGCCAGAAGCGGATATGTACTGTTCCCCAACAGGATTAAAAATTGAAAATGTCTGAAACGTGAATTAGGTGGGAGATATTTTTCACCCTGTTTTCCGCAATTGTTAGCGAACGAGCTCGGTGTAAAACGTTAACACACCATCCACGAACGAAAGAGCCCTCGAATCCAATGTCACTGGGCTTTTAATGAAGCCACCTTTGTCGGAATATTATGAATATGCAGAGTGCAAAAACATTTACCTTGTTGATAGCTTTGTTTTCGTTGATCCGTTTTCCCCGCGGTAAATGTGCTGTGGACACGCACACGCACCGCTTGTCATTTGAATTGCCTGACCCCCAGAGGTCAGCGGAATGATACGCGACTAGCGACAAAGCGTTCCGTTTGATGGGTTCAGGATGATTAAATGGTGCAAGTTTAATTTTCCGACCACGGTCAAACAGGACGGTGTACCGTTACAGGAGACAATCAGTCGGCAAGGGACGTGCAGGTGATACAAAATAAATGGGATTAACTCGTCAAAAGCAGCACCGACCGCTCTGACCCGCGACCGGATTGGGAGATTATACAAAACGACAACATAAGAGTCCCGTTTGTTGTTTTTGATGGCAGGATAAATTTGAATTTTTAATTCCGTTTGCCGTCGTAATAACAATTGTGTTAAACTGTTGCCGGAGAGCTCAATTGCATTGTTGATTGGGCTCATGTTGACTTGCCACGTTGGATATATGGACAAGATAAACGTTTGAGTTTTTGATCTGCTGTTATGAAGATTATTCAAATAATTGTAAACGTGTTCGATTGTATCTATGAATAAAAAAGAGACGTTTGAAAATAACAGCATTGCAATTTTTGTTTAAAATAACCTCAACATAATTGTAAGCTCAACAATCTAGGAATAGTAATCAATACATACATATCCGTTTAGTAACTAATAAAAAGTTTACACTTTATTTTTTTAATTTATTCAACAAAGATATTAAAAATTCTTATGGATAGGTGCGGAACATCGTAACATATACAATTATGATATAATGAGTATGAGAGATGTCTACGTTCTAAATTTCTAATTGTTAGTCTATTTTCGTCGATTGCTCAGGTCCGTTTTACCATTGTGTGTTTTCTGTATTTATGATTTTTACGGCTGCCTTGTAAAACCTGCACCTGTCCTACATAGGTTGGTTACAAAATAAGAAGCTTCTCTCGACAAAAAAGAAGTTGCTCTCGCAGCATTTATTGACGTAAATCCTTTAAAACTATGGAATATTCAACGGAAGCCCGGAATCTTGACCCTTGTATTAAAGCTTGGATTATAAAAGTGTTGAATAATAGGGAAGTCTGCTGAATTGAGAGAATCATCAATAACAATAAGAACCACTAGAGATGTCTTCAAGGAGGGCCATTATTATGGTCGCTTGTTTTTGACGATCTTCTCAATAAATTAGCAGAGAAAGGCTTCGAAGTAATCGCTTTTACTGATGATGTGGTCATAATAATTCGCGGAATGTTTGATCATATCATCACTGATAGAATGCAAACTGCACTGAACTTTATTAGCAGTGGTGCTTAAGTGGAGGGTTGAACATAAAAAACCTTCACTTAAAATTGTGACAACTAATGAATGAAACTTACAATATTCGACAAGTTTAATATATCTAGGAGTCATTCTACATGATAAACTAAATTGGAATTCACATTTAGAGCATGTAAGAAGTATAGCCACGAGTACTTTTTGGGCAAGCAAAGAGACGAAAAATTTCTGTTGTAATTTTTTCACCACTTTTTATCATGTTATAGAAGTATAAGTTTTAACAAGAATCATAAAGGGTGTCTCGATCAAAATTTTTCAACTTAAATTTGACGCATTTCCTTTCATCGTGCATTAAAAATGTTTGCAAACCCCTCATTTTGAAGATGTGTGCGTGTTGCATCATGCCTTTATTTTGATTTTGAGAGTAGCACTTCAGATATCAAAATGTCATCGAAGGAAAAGAAGCAATGCATCAAAATTTTGCACGTGCATGGCGAAAATCCAAACTACTCTCAGGCCAAGTTAGCAAAATTGTTGAATGTGGCTAAATCAACTGTTACCAACGTGTTAAAAGTGTTCGGTGAACGTTTGTTGACAGCCAGGAAAGCTGGATCAGGGGGCAATCGAAAGCCGGAGGCCACAGCGACGACAAAAAGAGTTGCCCGCTGTTTTGAGTGGAACCTCAACCTCACCGTCCGATGTATCCTAAATATGCTGGGAATGGCGCCTTCAACCCTAGATAGAGCTCAAAAACGAGCTGGACTGCCGACTTACAAGAAAGTGGTGACTCCAAATCGCGACGATAAACAAAGCACGTCGGCCGAAGCACGATCGCGAAAGTTGTACATGACGATGATGGCGAAGTTTCATTGCGTGGTACAGGACGATGAAACTTACATCAAGGCAAACTTTAAACAGCTTCCTGGGCAGGAATTTTATACGGCAACTGAATGGGAAAAGGTGGCAGATATTTTCAAGCTCATTAAACTGTCAAATTTCGCGAAAAAATATCTGGCGTGGCAGGCCATCTGTACCTCTGGTTTGAAGAGCAACGTTTACATTGCGACCCGTACCGTCAACCAGGAAATTTATCTGTGCGAGTGCCTACAAAAACGTCTACTGCCTTTCCTGGAGCGACACAATTGTGTCGATCTATTTTGGCCGGATTTGGCATCTTGCCATTACGGAAAAAAGGCCATGGATTGGTATGCTGCCAACAACGTTCAACACCCCAAAGCTCCGCCCAACCGATCAATATTTGGCTATCGTCAAGAGGAACCTCAAGGGGACTCAAAAAGCAGTTGTGAGCGAGAAAAAGTTCAAGGCAAACTGGCGTTCTGCGGTAAATAAAGTGGTCAAGGAGACTATACAAAATATTATGACAGGTGTTAAACAAAAGACACGCCAATTCTAATTCGGTTAAAAGGAAGCTTCTCTAAATATTTCTCTTGCATTCTGCATTAACTGAACTTGAAAAAAAAGAAAAGAATTTGACATATTATCAAAAACTTTGATCGACTCACACACATAACTGTTTGACCAAATTTTAGTCGGAACACCCTTTATGCATTTGGATCCATGTCTTTAACCCAGTCTTGTGCTGAGTCATGCCAAGAGCACCATTGTGGGAAGAGCATCAGTTGTAATAGTGATAGTGAGAATTTAAATCTCACTGATTTCTTGGACTGGATACGGGCTCAAGTAGAATTCAGCTAAGGGAACGTCCATTAATTATGTCACGCAAAAAGTGACTTTTTATAACCCCACGCCCCTTGTCACGTTTTATGTATGGACCTTCAAATTTGCTTGTGCTTACTGTGTGACATAGTTAATAGACCTTCCCTAAGTATCTTTTGCGACTCGAATAGTTTCAGCTCCCGTAATGCATGATCAAGTTATGAAAAATTTGAAGCTGAATATAAAAGTAGACCAAAGGACTTTGTTGGCGTTAATATCATCACGCACTTAGCCTGCGGTAGTGTGATTGCTGCACTCTTTTTCTTGCCAACCGAGGAGTGACAGTTTCATAGCTGTTAGATGTGGCAGTGATGACCAGTGGCAATAGGAGTGAACTCCTAGATTTGAGACCTTTCCCCTCCACTGCGAGAATATCAGGGTTCCATAATGAGCGCCATGGAACTCTTGGAGAAAACTCCAGCGGTCCTCAGGCCCCCGTGTGAATTTAGTGACGATTCGGGGAGTGCCAACTGGCCACTCACACTTTGTAAATTTTCAACAGCTTCTTTGCTGTGGGTTTAAATCGGTTCATTCGTCTTTAAGGTTGTGCTTGTTTTGTGTAACAGTGCAAATATTCTGGTTTTATTTAACGTTTTTTTCTGTCAAGTAAAAAAGAGAAGAATCACGTGAAAGATGATGCGGGAGAGTTCTTATCCCATGACTTGAAGCAGCAGAAGATTTTGGCGATGAAGCAACTGGGTGAAAATCTTGTTCATGGAGCATGAAGATCAATTAAAGGCTCAATTTGTTTCTCATTTCAGAATGAACCTATAATTTGCGCTTCTGAATTTCAACTACTATTTTCATTGAAGGCTGGCGCCCCTTAGCAGTGTGGGATTGTATTTGAATGATTTTATTTATTAGTGTTGTGATAAGATATGCCATTTTTTTCGTGAGTCATCGAGCCGGACTCTTCGATCTTTTCTACTGCTATCCTTGGAATGCAACTAGAGTTTTGCCTATGATGGTGGTAGTGATCTGCTCTGTTTTTCAGGTCTTACAGGACCTTTGGGATATTGGCGCATATCTGAATTTTTCTTTTCAGAATACGACCAGGTGATGTCAGATGTTTTTGTTTTTCGAATATTTTCTTCTTCTTCTTCTTATTTAGCATTTCATGCTTATTGATTTCACAACTTGCTTATTGCTTTATCTCAACTTAGTGTTCTAAATGCACGTCCACAGTTATTAATTAAGTGCTTTCGATGCCAGGTACCATTTTTTGTAGTAGTATGATTGCGGGGCAAGTACCAATCATACCCTATGTCCAGGGGATCGAGAAATTTTTCTAAACGAAACATTCCTAGACCAGACCGGGAATCGAGAAGAGGCTAAGGCGTTTGTATTAGATTAGATTATATTGGATTATAGTGCTCTCTGGGAGAGCAAAATAAACGTTTGTTTGAAAATGAGGACTTAAACCAAAAATGATTCATTGGACCCAATGATTGTGAGACCCAGGATTGTGTGAAGCACTAGTTTGGTGGCCCAAAACAAAACAGAATACGGCCCAAAAAAGGGTTGAGGAATTACAACGCTTGACCTATATGGTCATATGCTATCAGACAAGAAGTCTTAGTTTGACATTGTGCAATAGTGCAATTTATGAACGTATTTAAAAGTGGAAGTCTCTGAGGAAACGTCATTGTCGGATCATAGATACATTGTGTTCAGATGGAGTGAATTGGAAATGAATCAACTACCATTTCGAAATCCGAGAAAACAAACTGGGATCAATATGCACAACATTTAAACTCAGGTTATTTACAGAAGGTGGAAAGATTGATTCAGTTCAGGGTGGAATCATTTCCCAAAAGGTAAATGATACGATTTTAAATTCTTTCCATATTAGTCTATCCTATCCATGGTCTATCAAGGAATCGTCTCTATCAGGGATGTTCCGTGGTGGAACTCTAAGTTGGAACGTCTGCGTGAAACATCTCGTGAGTTGTTTAATAAAGCGAAAAGAACCTCAGGGTGGACTCCCTATGGAATGCCCTTACTGAGTACAATAAAGATATTAGAAAATCTAAACGAAGATCCTGAGTTCTAACGTGTGACAACATAAGCAATAGTCCAGAAGTCGCAAGACTTCAGAGGAGCTCTTACGAGATCATACGATTGAACTTGGGAATCCCTGAAAAATGAGATGGAATTTTACAAAAACTTCTAGTGAAACGTTAAAGCGATTGGAAACACATTTCCTGGATCAGTTTGTGTGTAAAATACATTCAGAATGGATCACTTGAAGGTGAAAAAAAGTTCTACAAGGACATCTCAAAAAGTCTGTTAGAGCGAAAATTGCCGCAAATGACTTGGCTGACAAAATATTTAAGAAATCCCGGGGTAGAAAATGCGTTGAGATCTTTTCAGCCTTACAAATCTCTGGGAACGGACGGATATTTCCAGCATTACTTCAAAATGGCAAAAGCAGTGTTGATCTCGCCATTCATTGAGATTTTTAAGGCAAGTTTAAGACTCAACCATATTCCAACTTCATGGACACAGGTAAAAGTTATCTTCATACCTAAAGTGAGGAAAGCGGGAAGCAAGGCGCATCCTAAATCTGGCTGAACCCATTAGTCTTTCATCAGTCCTATTAAAGACTATGGAAACAGTGTTGAATGATTACTTATCAATTCAAATTACATGAACAAGCATCCACTATCTGAGTTCCAGTTTGTACCAGTCCTAGTGAAGTCAACGGTCCCCGGCACTGCATAGTGTGGTTTCAAAGGTAGAAAATGCTCTATCGGTAAAAATGGCACTTTGTTCTTTCTTAGATATTGAAGGAGCTTTTTTTCGACAACGCTTCCTATTCATCTATGGCTCGTGCCATAAAGGCACTATGTACCAAAATGTGCAATATACAATATACATACATTTTTTAACCGTATTTATAAGTAGTGACCATATTAAATGATCCTTACCGACAATATTTTTTTCAATACAAGCGACAGTCTTATGGTTGTTGGTAAGCTCAACATATCATTTGATAAAAAAATCAGTTGATGAAGCTCAACAACTCTTATTTGGAATGTATACGTTCATTAGTCCATTTAAAAAAATATCATTGTCTTTTGCACATTATTGAATATTCATTGCTCATTTAATCACTTTCATATGGAAAGTTTTAATTTGTCCTGAAACACATCCTAAATTTTTATGGCTCATTTCCAATTTTATGCATGAATTTGATTTCTGCTCTCTGGAACCTATTCAGTTTTTAAATGATGTTTTTAATTATTTAATGGGAAAGTTTTCACGATATCAAATTATTTTTTAATTTAAAGATGGGTTGTTGTATCTACTACTAAGGACATTTGAGTTTTTTTTTATTGTGGTTATTCGGTTATTTATTGCTCGTTTTACTATTTTCATGGGAAAATGCAATAAAATTCAAAGACAAATGCGAGCAGTTTAGTGCTCAAATTACATCATTTGGCGGAAATTAAGTCATATTTAATTGCACATATACTAATAGCTGTTGCTTTATTTGACAGATTTACCGCTCACAATTAGATTATCCGAAGATCATTTCTCATCTTTTATTGCTCATTCCTAATTTTTTAATGCTGATCGCACATTATTTGTTAGCAAAGGCCTTAATAATTTAGTGGCACTTTTTTAATTTTTTGGTGCATTGTCTGAATTAATAAGTGCAGGTAAATATTTCAGTCATTGAAAACTTCTGGGCGATGGAGAAGGGCAGGCTTCTGAAAACAGGGAAGGTCTACAAAAACGACCAAAATTTGAAAAAGAGTGGATGAAAGTGTGTCAGAACGATGGCGCAAGTGTTGCACGGGATTTGATGTGTAGCATTAAGTCCAAGGTTTGGTTATTTAGCTTAGGGGAGGAGTATGAATGAACTTACTTCGCAAAAACATCTAATATCTGAATCCTATGGAGTTTGAGCTGTTTAGTGGAATACCTGTAATTAGAAATGAGAAGAAACTAAGTATTTTCCATTAATTCCAACTGCGTTTGCTTATCCATAGAGATACGCGTATTTCGTTTACAATGAGCAGACTTCTTCAATGTCGTCTACCAATATATAATATCTGTTTATTTATTTCCTGGAAGTTCAAAAAATATCCGACCTAAGTGAATTTTTGGTGACCATTTATATCTGTTGCATTTTTTTCGAGTACAATCTTTTGATTTCGCTTGTAGTCAATTTTTCCTCATTGGATCTCTACACCTTGTATGGATTGATGTCAAAATTTCACAGCATGAGCAAACATTGTTTACAACTATACCTATGTTGCAAAAACAAGTCACCAGATGGCATTAACATGTGTAGCAACGTTTTCACTGAAGTAAAAATCTGCTTCAGATTTTTGGGCCAGCCTTGCAGCTGTAGGACGACAGAGATTGAAAAGATAAACTTGGTTCTTCATCCAAACGAACGGTTTTATTTTTTTTCTGTTATTATTTATGCAGCTGACTTGGAATTCAAAGGTACCTTTTTGAGGAATTCTAATTGGTTATATAATATATTTGATTTTTAAAGCGGTGCAAATTACTTCTTCAAAGGTTAAGTCACTCATATTATTTTGAAATTCTGGAGTTATTTTTCAAAAGCTCAACATTACTGAGTCGCGAGCTACACAAGTGGGATGCAACTAATGAAATAAAGCTCGATTCAAAGTACATCTGGACGCACGGTTTAATACACCATCGCGTCCTTGGTGATTGGAACAAAAAACGTTTGACAGGCATTTGTTGATGTTTCATTGACGAAGAAATTGGTGAAAAGTTTTCTCGATTGATCGAAATAACGGATCATGGAACTTTAGAAAAGAAAATTAATTGTGCACAAACATCTAGAGAATCTTTCGTGGTCTGCCTAAAAAAAAGCAAGAGTTATATAAGTTTGTTTGTGTCAGTAAACATCCGAATCGCTTCTTGAAGCAAAATTTAGTGGCCAAAAAGCGAGCACGATTACCATACGAACGAGTTTTGACGAAATTTGATGGCTGTATTTTAATGGATGACGAAACATATGTCAAAACAGATTAGAAAAAAATCCCCGGACGAAAATTTCACATGGGAACTGGTCGTGGGGATGTCAATTCCAGGTATAAATGTGTTTTGCTGATAAGTTTGCTCGGAAACTAATGATTTGTCAAGGAATCTGCAGTTGTAACCTCAAAACCAAGGGTTTCATCACAACTCACACAATGACGTCGATGGTTTGCATTAAAGAGTGTCCGAAAAAGCGGATCTTACCCTTCATTCGGCAACACAAGACCAACGTTATGTTTTGGCCGGATCAGCCAGCTGCCACTACTCTATGAGGTACGAATGGTATGCTGCAACAATGTTAATTTCGTCGCCAAAGAGATTAATCCTCCGAATTGCTCTGATATCAGACCGATCAAAAAATATTGGGCAATTGTCCAGCGAAAACTTCGAAGATGCGGTAAAGAAGTGACAAATGCACAACAAATGTGTTTAAAGTGGAATAAGTTCGCCGGTACAGTGTCACCAGCAACTGTGCAGACCATGATGGCATCGATCACAAGTAAAGTGCGGCAATTCGTTTGAAACGGTTGTAATTAAAGCTGAATAAATACACTTTTGTTTGACGTTTTGATCAACCGTGTATGTTGTTTGATTCTTGAGTTATGATGACTTGAATGCGTCCAAATTTACTTTGAATCGGGCTTTAGGGGGAGAACCCCGCATTAGGTCATTGGGCCACAAGAATAACATTCTTTGTCAAACGTTAAGTGATACCGTTATACTCAATTTTTCTGGATCTATTTCCATTAATTATTCATAGTATAGCTTGAAAAAAGTCCATAATCTACTCAGCTTTTGGCTAAATATTTGAAAGCACGACTTTAATTAAACAGACCCAACAACGTTGCCCTTCTGAGATCCCCAATTCGATGTTTGTTTACAGCATCCCTTTTGCGTTCAATTACTTTTCCACAGTTGCATCACCACATCATTCCAGCTCAGCCCAAACCGAAAAACCCACTCACCAGTACGCTAATTGAGTTTTTGGCTTCTTCATCGATTGGCTCGCAGAATTAGTTCCAGTTCAACGCCTATCCATTTACTCGTTATAACTTTTCCATCCAGGCCAGGAAAATCCCGCTCCGTGCTTATCCGGGTTATAGCTGATCCCAAAATGTGGGCACCGTTTCTTTACTATTTGCTCTTCCTTCTGCACTTCGCTTCGATTATTATTGCTAAACAATAAGTTTTAGCTGAGGACTTTCTGAATATTAAAATTTAAAGTGATAGAAAAACATCAACTCAAAAACTATGCCCAAACACGATCGCCAAACAGAAACAAAACAAAAACAAAGTTTACCACTTTTTCGTCGTTATTTATAAGAAAAGTTGCATACCACCGCCGATTTTTTTTTCTCACCCCATGCCAATTTATTTCAACTTTGTTTCGGTTCGAATCATTTCAAACGGGACATTGTTTATCAAACAAAAATACACGCGCGCGCGGCAATCGAGCCACCTCGGAGCGAAGCGAGAAATGAAGGCATCCAAAAAAAAAACAAAACAAGAAAGTGTCGAAAGACTGGAAGTTCATGCCATTCAAAGGGTGCGAGATAAGTTTTTGGACAAATAATTCAGGATAAGCGCTTCCGGTGGAGGGAAAATCGTGAAACTGCCAAAAAGAACCATCGCTGCCTTTTGGTTGGCGGCATGTCACGCGGTCGACATGTTTATTTGCTGGTAAAAACAAACACGCACACACACGCACACACGCACGCATAGACGACAGCCACTCAATATGATTTTTGTCAATGATATCACGATGTGTCCGAGATCAAGTGGGGTCGGTAGCCTTCCCAGAACGGAAACAAGGAAAAACTTTCCTTGCGGGCGGTGTACAGTGACCGGCAGAAATAAAAGTTAATTATAGTATTTTTATCGAACTTTAACTTGAAATGTTATATGTTTTGAAGATATGATCAGAAGATTACGCGAGAACTGATTCAAACAATATTTCATTCAACGTGTTTATTGCATAGCGCTAAGTACAGTTCATAAACATATCAAAAATAATGTTTCTAGGTTATACAATGCATGAAAAAAGTACGATTAAAACATCCAAATTTAACTGGAAAAGGATAAAACAAATTATAAGACAAAGTAAACAAGATCAATAACTGGTATACCCTCCATTTGCCTAAATGACTTGTTGCAGATGTTCTGGCACAATGCCAGCAAGATTGTGTAGATGCTGTGGGTTTATTTGATACCACGCTTTCTGAAGAGCAATAAAATAATTGTTCTTGTTTGTGCCACCATCACCAATCACATTGTAGTCCAGAATTGCTCACAAATTTCTAATGAGATTAAATAATAGTTTTAAACGACGTGAATGGACATAGGCCATAGGCTTTGGACCGTTGTATTGTTGAAAGACAAACACCATCACATGGCCTCCGTGCCTTAAATACTGTAGCTTGCAAATGCCTGTCCAGCAATCACTCGTCCTCTTTCGATGTGTGTATGTATGTATGTATGTAAGGTATGTATGTAAGGTAGCCACCATCCCTTCTACGACCTTGTCATGTATGCAGCTCCACTTAATAGCAAGATCAAATTGAGTTACCCGGTTGCATTCACAGTAACGCTGTATGAAGGGCCAAAAACGGTGGGGCGGACCCGTAAGCAGAGACACTTACACGAAACCCGAGGGAACATAAGATTCTCCTTCCAACGATACGATCCAACAAATCGAATAACCCAATTCGCAATACTCATTAAGCTTTCTACGGGATGGCTTGTTAAGAAGGGCGCGTCACTCTCACTGAAACTGTTGGAGTAGAATTCACAGCATCACAATCAAATCGGTAGGATAAGAAAATGATACTGTTTATTCCCTCCTAGACGCCGGTTGTCATACCACTCCATTGTCCAATTCCAGCTTGAATGATACCCTGATGCTCCCTCCCTGCCCAATATATATTAAATGTCATGTAGTAATATATAATATATAGTGAATAAAGATTATAATGATAAAAAATATAGTGAATGAATATTATAATGATACATAATATAGTAAGTAAATGTAAGAATGATAGTAACAATTCCATCTGTAAACCTGGAAGTTAAGACAAAATAGTAGCTATGAGAAAACAAATTGATTCAAACATATTTTACAATACCTGGAATATCCATGGATGATCTGAAATTACATAGCATATGAAGAATAGTCAACCAAAAATTTCGAAGTGCTGTTCCGTTTCCTTGAATCACAAAAACATTTTGTAGTGAGTCTCACAGGTACTATAGCAATAACATAATAAGCGTAAGTATAATATATATCTGTTATCCACTGGTTTGTAACTGAAAAAAAAGATTAGATATGTTTTATTATCCTAATAGTCTTAGAAAAGCTGAAAACAGCAAACAATTAGGAGAAATAAATTGTATATAAGCATGAATAATGCCAAAAACGTAGATTAAGTAAAACCAGGCAAAAAAAGTCCGATAACTCGGATCTATAAATGATATTGGGAAACAGGAAAGCAATGATTATAAATATAGTTTTGGTGAATAAGGGGAATGCTATTTTGAGTAGAATTTGTCGTACATAATGCTTCCTACATTTTTTTCCAGTGAAAATGGCATAGAATATAGATAATATAGCGAAGGGATGTGATAGTATAAAATGATAATACCAATTTTAATTGTATTCACATATCTACAGATTGTGATCCTGCTGCAATTGTGGACTGGCTCGCTCATGTACTACTAACCTTAGATAAATTATCATAACCACCGAAATAACAAAATATATTTTAAATTATTTTAAAATACTAAGGAGTTCCTTTGGATGACCTGAAATTACAAAGAATAGTATATCTACAATATTGATGTGCTGCTGCTATAGTGGAAAAATTAATTGATGTGATATAACCACAATGGAACTGACTCTTAGCTTCGGGTCCTGGAATCCCTACTGAGCCCTTGCGGCACGTCAAGCCGGCCAGTTCAGCGCAAGG
>JASCZW010003030.1:0-26576 GCA_034211315.2 Aedes japonicus
AATGTTGTTCGTTTGTCTTCTTTTTCTATTTCCTCCCAGTTTCTTTATGATCGGTAGTCTTCTGAGATGTGCGGCATGATTTTCAATCCTGCTTCAACTCGCTTACGGGCTTTGGTACGTGAATTCTTATCAACATCGGATTATCATTTCCTTCTTCGCCGACAGGACATTGACAGACCGTGGGCGATGAGATCACGCAGTAATGCAATGGGCAGCAACTTCACATTCACCACCTTCAACAACTCATGTTCGGTAGAACAATTCAGGCGCGTTGCTGGCGGACCTGGACAGCGGACACAGGATGACCGTAACTATGCAACCGTAGCATAGCGGATTCGGATAATATGGACAGGTAGTTACGAAGGAGACCGATTTTTGCTTTGATGGACAGTGCACTTGATGGCAATAAGTCAAGGCGGATGTATTCACTGGCTGACCGTGTTTCTTTCGAGATTCGTTGAACTCGGATGACCCTGACCGCTGAATTGCGTGAAACATCTTCTCCTCCTTTCAGATTGCTAAGCACGAGATGACACAACATTAAAGGTTTGGGTTGGGTGTAGTTGTACCAACAACTTCCGCCGCATCAATCAAGGAGGATAATTTCAAAAGCTTTTCTGCGGCCCTGAATCTCGGGTTTCTTATCTCACGGCGTGTACCGTGTTTCACCTTGCTGCTTCGGTCAAACTCCCTCGGTCCAGGTCCCTAGCGGCACTCTCTGCCGAGATTGTCCAACAATGAAGGGATCCGACTTCAGAGGGGTTTTTCATCCTTGCTAATTAATTGCAGGAATGTCAGTGCACCAAATTCATTCGACGATATGCCTCCTAAACCTGGCCATTGTTCTCTGACCCTCCCGGGTCGCCGCTACTAGCGGCTGGCATGGTCACTCTACTCTACCTTACCACTTTCTCGCTTGTACAGACCGCAGACGTTGGAAATATTTGAAGAAAAAATAACAACGGTCACCCGTTGTTTACCCCAGAGACGGAAAAAGAAAAGGAAACCAAAGATTTTCCTACCTTATGCTCCTTCAACGTCGTATTTACAGCCTCCGATGGTCAAAATGGTATCTTTACCAACTCAAACAACGGCGAAAAACTTTATGTCGAAAACCGAAAAAATAGCTTTGTTCGCACTTTGCACCTCTTCGTGGTCGGGTCAGCACACTACACTGCGACCGGTTAGCAGAAAGCGTAACAATAAAACCACACACAGCGTCCGTATACAGCAGCTGGCAGATACGGCGGCAGTAGCGAAGCACAATTATCACTGCAACGGCGGTAGGATAGCACAATGAGCGACTGTTGTTTTGCCGTACACACGCGGTAGAAGCAGTTAGTTCGCAATATAATCCACTTTTAATTACACTAAAATTAACCGATTTCGATAAGATTGTGATGTTTATCACTGCTAAACACTGGCCACTATCGACGGGTGGCTTTTGGGGAGTTATTAAGCGTGAAAACACAACTGAGCGAAAAATATCCTGAGCGCGTACGCGATTGCTATTAATCGTAGCAATGTCCCGAACTCGAATGATGGCCTGAATCAGGAACCTTATACTATATATTAGCTATGTTTGGCACAAGTTATTTATTGAGTTTCCTCCCCAAGCTGAGTGCTCGTACATTTCTCTTACCACTGCGCATAAAATCTTGGGCGAAGCTTTAATCTATCTTCCTTACACAATTTCTCCCGGTTTTGCTTCAAAGCTTCACCTCGGATTGAATTTTCCGCATTTCTTCAGCCTGCCTTCTTCATTGTCACGCGAAACTTTTCGATCGGAACGAAAGTTCTGGTGTGTTGGTGCGGTTCGCCTACTTCGGGACCACATTAACGCCGCCCTTGGCTTCGTACCAGCAATACCGTGCAGGCTTGGCGTAATATGGCACGAAGCCAGATCCGAGCCACGAACAGCGTGGGATCCCGGCGAGAGTGGAGGAAGGAGCAGCAAAACTTCTGCAAGCATTCCTCTCGATAAATGTGCCCGTTTATGGTGCCGAGTTGTAACAAACGGCTTGCTGTACACCAAGTCACACTCGCAGATCGCCTGCCACAACAGGTACTTCTTCGATAAATTTGTCCATCTTTCCAGGAGGTTTCGCTGAGTCCAGACGGGTCTTGAAGAGAAGTTCGTGTTTCAGCAAGATAACGACCCGAAGCATGCCTGCCAAGAAGACCAAGATCTTTCTTCCGGTCTGGTCCGCTGGAATGGCCGCCACCGTCCCGGACCTCAACCCCATCGAGGTTCGTGGGCGATTCTGAATGCCGGAGGTTGGCTAGTTAAACTGGTGTTACCGACAATTTTCACCTGTTTTGAAGCCCTGGCGGCCGCGCCTTTCCGGAGACTTTATCCACGGCACCTAAGAAACCTGGTGGAGAGGCATGTCCGAAGCGCGTCGATGCTGGCCTGAACAATATAAAAAATAACTGTATCAAACAGCCAAATAATTGAGAGAAGCTAAAAAAATGATGAGGTGGGCAGGTTTATTTTGCCTATGACCTTAGGTCGGTGTAGGAATCGAAATAGGGTTGGTTAATGGGCAGTATTGTGAATTGGTTGCGTCGCTACCGATATTAATCAGCATACACGGAAAGAAAAAGAAATAACTAGAAATGAGAAGAAAAAATTATTATTTTCTATATTTAATTCCAACTTCCTTCGCTCATCGCGACGGCAGATATGCCGTGTTTCGTCTACCGTGGGTAGACTTCTTCAGTGTCGTGTGCTAACAACTTGATCGTCAGAGTTATTAGTACACATGAAGAAATGACCTGCACATTTCGAACGAAAAAACTTCCGTCCCCTTCATACATTGTTTTGGGTATTTTTTTCATATATTTTAGATTTCGTTGATATTAAATTAGGCTTGTTGCCTGCTTTTCCAACTTTTCAAATATACTTCCACAGTTTTTAATTTGGATCTTTCTTGATACCCAAGCACACCATTTTTGCCTTGCCTTTTTTCACTCTGTTCGGAAGTAAACATCATGCGACCGGTAATTTGATCTTTTGTCGTAAATCCCGTATCATTTGTTTAAAGGGTGTACCGTTTAAAATCCGCACTTATCCAAATTGCTCTAACTGTGGCACCGGAAAGTCACGAGGAACATTCGTCATGGCGGACGAAAACATGCGTGTAGGTATGTTTTTGAGTTATTGCTTCGTTTTGTTTGTTGATTCCTCCTCAGTGTTCGCGACAAAATTGTCAGGCGTAAATCTTGCGCTTCAGAGTTGGCCCAGAAATTCTCGGACGCAGCTTCGGGACGTTGAGCCCGGGTTCGCGACTTGGGTTCCCACATCGATATTTAGCCGCTCCATCGTTCCTCCGACGATCGCTCCGGTAATGGGTGCAATGCCGATCCGGTCAAGAACACCGCGTCTTCGCTCTTATTGTGTTCTCTTGATGAACAGCACGCACTTTGTTCAGGCATTTCGTGCTATAAAATTTCCCCGTTCACGGCCGGTCCCGGCGAAAGAAGATCGGCTGCATGACATCCCTTTTCGCTGATTGTCAGCCACAGCAGCCCTTGTTAGGGAACTTTGTGTGTGAAATAGAACTTCGCCTCAGGGCTCACTTCCTTCGTGGAGGAAGTAAAATACGAAGTTTCCCTGCCAGTCGTTGCCATCCGGGGTGAGATAGATGCGCGTCGTCCATTACCACCGCTACGTCGCGATTCGCCAGGAAAATCAAGTTGACCATATTATTCAGCCGCTGCCGCTGCGTAATTGCCTGCGGCTCCGAAACCGGCGGACGTGACTTCCGCTTCCTGGCATGTAGATTTATGCTCTCCGCCGCACTTTTTCACTGTTTGTGCCAGTCGAACCGACCTCCAGCCTTCAGCGCACGCAGTGGTGGCAGCCACTTTTCCCTGGGTCTTCCTCTTCAGCATCCTTTGGAGCTTCTTGTCGGCCTCAGGGTCGTCGTGCCGTCCAAAACAGGGCTTCGATTTCGATGCACTGATTATTGTCTCATGGTGCCAAGATGTTGCATATGCCCGGAACAGGCGTGTCCGGCGTCCACAAAGTGCCGCACTGAGATGCGGCAGGAGTGCCGTTCTTTGAACGCGCACACACTGCTGAACGGACTTGCTTCACTGTTTTTGCCATCACCGGTTTAGAGTTCGACTGATAGAGCTGTCAAATTTTGTCTGCTGACTTATGGGTTACTATGATTGATGCTGCATGGGTAGTTTTGCCAGTCGGAGGAAGGTACAACTTATGAAAAATCGGCAATTTTAGTCAATTTTTATTGCAAACCTTGTTAAGTATTCGGTGTTATTACAGTTGTCATTGCTTGTTTTGTTGGCACATGTAATTGAATTTCTATAAGAGAGCACTCTTAATTTGCCTCTGTTGCATTTTTTAACTTTTTTGTTTCAATTCGTCTACTAAATATAAATGTAATTTTTTTGGGTTAGCAGGTTTCAGATCAAAACTGCGACCAGGAGAAACAGCACAAACAAAATACAACGACTTTTTCAACGCACTCTAGCGGCCGCCATTTTGTTGAAAAAAATTCCACAAACATATATCTGTATACTAGATAGATACACTTATAATTGTTTCGAAAAGTTTCGATTAATTTTAGTAAAAACTTCCCCTTAAATTTTTTTTTTCAAAAATGAGTTTTTTTTTCTCGTTCTAACTGTATGTCCCCCTTAAGAGTTCGAATAATACAAAAGAGAGAAAACCAAATTAATTTTCGTTTTAGTTGACCGGCTGAGGGGTGTGCAGTTTACATTACTTGCAACGTCTATGGTGGTTTCATTGGATCAATTTTACATGTATGTCAGATTTGGATATAATTGGAAATTCAATCCACATCTATGTGGTGTCGGGCGTCTAACCGGTTTGTTGTTACTCGGGTTTCAATGCTATTTTAAACTTAGAGGATGAAGAAGCACTGAGATTTACCAAACAAGTTGGCGTTGAAATGAAAATTATTAGGGTTTTCAATGCGTATAGACTAAGGGATAAGAAAGCGAAACTGACAACAAAGTGAGATTTTGGAGTAGTGTGGATTCAAAAAGTGGGCGAATGGACAGTTATATACCAATATGATTTTGATGTTCGTGTTTGTATCTTTAATTTATAACTGGATAAGTTTATGTTGCAAACGGCAATCAAGATTTTTTTCGTCCGTGTAAATAGCTTCTAGTACAAGTGATTTACTGACGAGATCAAATGTTTGCACTCTGAAAAATAAATTAAAATTACTTGCACTAAATTAAAGGTAGAACTAAACAAACTACTCGACTCGTTTTTCTGCCAACGAAATGATTTTTATTGTTTTGAAGATACCTTCGTAATTAATGACACACACGCAACTGTCAAAAGTACGGAGCCTTTGTTCACAAAGAAAGAACGACTCGTGCATTGTGCGAAACCAATATAAAGAGCTACGATAAGTTTATCACAAACTAAACAGAAACGTCTTTCTGGTAGTTGCATGACTGACACTGCCAGATCTACTATATTGACTCGAAATGTGAAGGGTGTCCCCACATCAAATTGCATCATGAAATAAAATCACGAAATAAAATAGAAGTAGTTTAGACTGTTTTTTTCGTTGTATTTTTATCGCTGTCAGTTCTTCAAATAATGTAAAAAATGGCGTAAACCGAAAAGCAACTTCGCGAATTGATTTTGCGCAAGCACTTGGAGAATCCTCAACTCTCTCATCGGGACATCGGAAAACAACTCAGTATCATCGGTGAGTCATATGATTAACACATTGCTACGTAACTCTCGAGCATCGAACGAAGATATGCGGTCAGAATGGATATTCTATTAGTGATCAGGATCACAAGAGTTTCGTGAAAGCGTTTAGAGGTAGGAATTCCAATGCTTCGGTCAGGGATGTGGCCAAAAGTTGAATCTGTGCAAGTCTTTCGTTCAGAGAGCCAAGGAGCGGGAGGGACTGCGTACGTACAAAGTGCGGAAGGCTTCAAATCGAGACGAACGGCAAAATATGGAGTCACGGACCCGAAAACTGTACACCCAGATGCTGACGAAAGCCTCGGATTATGGATTACTCATCGGACTTCGGCATTCCGGTGCTACTGTTCCTCACCACCCAGCACAAGTTTGATGTTCTGGAGGAAGTGAAAACCAAAAATACACGATTGGCAAGAGATCTGCTCATGTGACAAACGGAGTGCTCCGTTCGTGACTACCGGGACTGTAAACGGGAAGACCTACCTCAAGAAGTGTCTACTGCTTCCTTTATTGAAACAACACGGGGGCCCTACGATCTTCTGGTCGGATCTAGCTTCGTGCCACTATTCGAATGTTGTGCTGGAGTGGTACGAAGCCAACAGAGTCACTTTCGTACCCAAGGACATGAACCCACCATAACTAAGACCCATCGAAAAATACTGAGCTACTATGAAGCAGGCACTTTGGAAGCATCCCATGGAAGTCAAATCTGAGAAAAAATGAGTTTCCGTACAGAAGAAGCTGCAGCCAAATGTTGTTCAGAACTTAATAAGTGGAGTTAAGCGTAAGGTGCAAACTTACGGCTATGCCATTGAAGTTGAATGAAAAAATAGGCCAAAAGATTACTAATGGTTTATATTTGATTGTCTGAAAGTTCGAAAAGGATCGCTAAACTAGGTAATGTTCTACAGAGTTTTTTTTTCGAGATACAATTTTATTGGGACACCCTTGAAATGAAAAAAAAAGCATTCGCAATCATGTGAAGCTGTCCAGCGTTTTTTTAAAATGTTTCTGGCATGGGATTCGATCCTGTTTTTGGGAAGATTTGTTCAACGAATACATGGATTGATCTACATGAGGCCATGGTGGACTACAGTGAAAAATGATTGATTAATGAGATGATGATGATGATGGTCACCGCCCTTACCCCCTACAAAGGTTTGAGCTAGACGATTTTATCTCTGAAGATAATTAATTTGGTAACAATTCGAACCAGTTAAGCAAAAAAAACGAACTGATTTCATCTACAGATATAAATTTCTTCAAAAGTATCCATTTGCTTCACAGCGACATAATCGTAAAAAGCTTTGAGGTTAACCACAAAAGTTCGCAAGTATTCCCAGCGATCAGGAAATGCTGTTACAATTCAGATCACAGAATATAGTAAAAGGACATTATCAAAAGACAAGCCAATATCCGATCCTGCCCGCTACAGAGTCAGAGGTTCTAACACTAATGGAACCGCCACCTTAGATTTGGGCTGACCCCAATCGAGAAAATTTCCAAACCGAAAAAATCCTGGACCGGCATTAGTCAAACTTTTACTTTCAACCACAAAAGAATTGACGAAGAATTCCCCGACATTCAGCCAGACAACTCGCTAATATTTCATAATACCATCTAAAGCATCAAAGGCCAATTTTTCTTTAACGAATTTAAAAAGAAGTCCATCATATCTGTATACCGCGCGCGAGGCTCAAACAATTGTAGACTACTTTTTTTTTTTTTTTTTTAAGTTATAACTCTCGACCGTGCTTTAATTTTTATTTTAGGATAAATAAATTATTCCCGTCCATGCCCGCAGCAACACCATCATGCATGAGTACGATAAAAGAGAAACAGCGATTGGCTGGTCTACACAAAATTCATTTCGTGCATCCTGGAAAGTGTGAGCTATTTATTGGAATATCTGTAACTAGAAATATAAGAAAGATTAGTATTTTCAATTTGATTCAACCACCATTTATTTTGTCTACAATGGCAGACTTGTCATGTCGTGTACTAGTACTCGACTGACTTTCTAGTTTCAATTTCGTGCATTAAACAAAAATATGTAATGATAGCATTTCCCAGACAAAAAGCTATATGAATGTTTCATACAATATACCAGACATTTTTCATGTTCAAATCCATGTTCACGAAACGAGTGAACGTTATTTAACGAAAATAAATTTTCAGTGTAGGTTAGCATTACATCCCGTAACCCTGCATATAAAATAATATTAATAGTGCATTATCGTTTCTGCTTGCATCAATGCATCAATCAACGTATCCTACTATAGATATATCAGGCCGCGGGATAAATGCAAAATTTTCTTCATCGAAAGTAACGCTAAAGGAGATAAATGTTACATCATCCTTTATGGTTATCAAATTCGACATCGTGCATTACAATGCCCAAGAGTCCACGAGACAAGAAAGTTCTCACATTTCCATCACTTCATTTGGGTGGATTTCGATACAGTTAGTCCACATTCAATGGCTGCCACGATGCCACTCAAAAGGAGAAGTTTGCCCATGCGATGAAGTCTGCAGTCCCACTCAAACCCGTTGGTCGTACTGCTTCCATCGATTTCATAATTGGAAAAATTGAGATAAATTTCACGTTGCATTAACGGTCGTTTCCGAGACTATCAATGGAAGGCGAGTGGTGTAGTTTTTCTGCAATATTGCAACGTTAGCTCTATAGTTGTAAGATAACTGCTAAGCACTTCCGAGTCAAGTGTAGAGCGAGAGAAAGATAGCAAACAGTAGTATGTAAACACTTACTGTCAATAGTGTGTGTGTCGAAACCTCTTCAAGAAACATTTTACAGTGTGAGGAAGAAAGTATATTTGTGGTAAGAATCAGTCAGATATGGAACATGCATAAATGACACACCACTTGTTGGGGGTGGGATGTTTCAGAAGATATAATGGGCAATGTGTCAAAGTAAGTATACAGGAGAGGTTCGGGGTGTTACAATGGGTCAAAATAAGCTACATCATTCTTGGATGATCCCGAACGAGTCTGATTGAAGCAAGGCAAGAAAACCGTATGGTAAGATATTCAATGATTGTGTATCTGACGCACGCCGAGAGGGATAATAGTTTCCAATTTCCACCAACCAGCTTTTTTTCCTGCTGTTGTAGGTGTAAAGTGTAGGACTAGTGGTTTCAACTGGAATATTCCTGTTTGATAAGCACAGCCATGCAATCAAACCATCCTAATGCAAAAAAAATACTTTATATTATGGTTATAAATTACTTCCATGATACATTACGTATGGAAAATTACAGTTTGCGTGGTGGGTGACAGCATGATTGACGTTCACGTGTGCAGCGTAATGAAATGATTGAAAGATGGATAATCTTGATTTTCTTTAATGGAGCAAAATCACGAAACATGTTAAAAACGGTTGACAAATAAGTTTCAGTCACTTATGCACCGCTGTATGTGTATGACAAATCGGCCTCGAAGTAGAAGACGCTAGTGCAAAATACTACGATGGTTTATATTGTAAACCTAAAAAGAAATGATACAGTAGCTGGTTTTTTAAATTTTTAACTTCAAAAACCATCTTTTGTTCTCAATATTCGGACAACCCTGTGTTGTCCCTCCCTCCCTGTGTTGTCAATATTACAATCTAAATAATTATGCATGTCTGCAGATTGTTGTCCTGCTGCAATTGTAGAAGGGTTTGCGTATCTATTATGAACCTAAAAGTTTAGATAATGCTATGATAGCCACGAGATAAGAAAATTATTTTACAAAACTTGGAAACTCAATGGATGACCTGAAATTATAAATCAAGAATAGTTTATTTAAAATGTCGATGTGCTGTTCCGTTTCCCTGCACCGCTATACTCATTTGTGGTGGATTTAATTGATGACATCTACTGGTTGGTCGCTGATCTAATCTTATCTAATCCAATACAAACGCAACAGAATTCCAAATCCTTAAAATTTAATATGATTAAATAAAATAATACAATGATATGATGAAAACAACAGGAAGTAATAATAAAATACTAAATAATATTTTTTTTAAAATGTAAAACATGTATTCACAAAATACACTTGACCTATGTGTTTATACCTCGAAGGTCCTGCAAAACAGAGCAGATCATTACAACCATCATAGAATATACTTCAATTAAAAGGTGTATGAAGTTTTTATTTAGATTATTCGCAAAGACATCTCTTAAAAAGTCTTCCTCATAATCCTCTAGTTACATTCCTAGGACAACAGTATGAGTGATCGAATAGCCCGGTCTGATGATTTCCAAAAAAAAAATCGCCCATCTAATCATAACACCAATAAACAAATTTATTTAAATATAATCCCATACTGCTAAGGATCGCAAGATAGTCTTCCATGAAAACAGCAATTGAAACTCAGAAGTGCAATTTTTATGTCCATGCTGAAATGAGAAACAAATTGAGCCCTTAAATTGATCTCCATCCTTCATGAACAAGATTTTTTTTTCTTTCTTTATTATAGAGCCTTTCAGCCTTTGGCGGGTTCGGCACTTTCATGAACAAGATTTTCACCCAGTTGCATCATCGTCAAAAGCTTCTGCTGCTTCACATTCTGAGATTTAACATGATTATTCTCTTTTGTACTTGGCAGAAAAAAAAAGTTACATATAACCACAATATTTGCACTGTTACACAAAGCAAACACAACCATAAGGACGAATGAACCGATGTAAATCAACAGCAAACAAACTGAACCGTATGAGTAAAAAAAAACTTGAAAATTTTAACAAATCTTATTCATAATGTATTGTGTACATCTGAGTTCATAGTTCTTCATACAGTAGTTCCAATAATGTAGTCGAAACCAGAAATAAACCGTGAACAAAAATTTGTGCACTTACAATCAAAATCCAAAGGGATCGCTCGCTAAAAAGCTTGGAATTGCAAATACACCTGTGTCTCGTGAGATAAAAACCTTCAAGGAGCATCTTACTGCTCAAAGGAAGGAAGAGAGTAGTCGTAAAAGTGCACCAATGGACAGAAAAATAGCCAGCAAAGTGGTGCAACATCTACTACAGGAGCTACGGGAGTTTCAAAAATATTAAAAAGTACTTAGCTGAGGACACCCAGACAACCAAAATGCACGTATATTGAAAGTTGTCTTTATGATATACAAACATATATGTAAGTAAACAAATCGTATAGAATGCAAAAAATATGGCTTATACGTGCAAAAGTTGAGGCCATATACGTGCAAATTCCATTCTTTTTTTTTACGAGTTGATTTGGTATCGTATGCGATTGAATTTGTAATAACAATTTCGGTTTATTAAGCTTTGCGATGTTTATCCGATTTAGTTTGTAACGCAGTACGATGAATATATGACACATCGTATATAAGTCGAAAATTTGTACTCTTTACGATTTAACTTAAACATAACACGATAAAGGCCACAATTAATTGCGATATTGACTTAAAATATAGGAATATACGATACTATTTGAACACTGTTATAGGACTTGTGGTTGTCTGGGCAATCAGTCCCATATCCGTTCCATAAAGCACTATCAGGCAACCAGCACCCATCGCCAACAGCTGAATACTGCACGGCTAACGTTTATACACATTTTCTCCATAATTGTTAGTTTAACAACATCACAGCAAACTTTAACACACGAAATCAACATTAAATAAATCTATCTTATTTATTTTAACATACTAGAAACAACCATGAATATGACAGCGAGGAAAAAACACGTCCAGTCAAAGCCAGAGCCTACTCTTCTCCGGCATTGATTTTCATGTAGAGGAAAGGCTTGTAAAGCCTAGTATGCAGCTCAAAAGTAATGTGCATTAGGATAGGACAAGAAATGGTCAAGAAATGCTTTTACTGTTTGAAGTACTTATCTTGTATGCAGCTGAAAAGGAAGGAAAACTTCGTAACGTTAGTAACGCCTGCTCATGTAATCTAAATAGGCCTGTCACTTTTAATATTCCGTTCGATTATTTCGCAAGGAAAAAACATTCCACCCATACTTGAGTAGTTGTCAAAATTCCTTCGGTAGAAATGGCGAAAATTACTTCAGGTCTTTACTTGTCAGCTGCATACTAGGCTTAAGATGGAACGGCTTGTAAGACTGAACAGCGCCACTTTTGACATTCATAGCGACAACACGATCGCGCTGACAAGTGTTAACGTCATTTTTTTACTGGGGCTTATTACGGTTTTCACCTTCACTATCACTTTCACTTCACTTACACATCACCTCACTTGTTTTGTGCTATTACTGGTATTAATGAACTCTGTGAGGTGGAAGTGACAATGAAGTGGAAATCGTAGTCGCCCTGAAAAAATCTACGGTTGGCGTCACTTTTTTCGGTGGCGTGATGGTATCGTGGCAACCATAATAACACTGAGTTCATTCGAATCGTCACCTCGGATGAACTGTTCCATATTTTTTCACTTGGGTGACATTCGTAATAAGGTTTTTTGTTTTCACTTCGTTTTCACCGTGAAGTGAAAACCGTAATAAGCCCCACTATTCTTCAATTTTCATTTGCTTTTGGAGTGAATACACTCATTTGATCTAGCTCTTCCAGGTTTCATTGTTCGAAAGTGGTGGAATAATTAAAATAGCAATTATTTCTTGTGCTTAGTAAGTGGAAATTTCCCATCGATATCAAAAGGTTAACATTTGTGTTGGTGTATTTTTATGATCCAAAGGTTGGAAATGCCAAATCGTAAAGTGAAACAATGTTTTGATGTTTTGTGTTTATGGGGTCATGTTTGCAAGGTGGAACACTGTTGAGCTTGTACGATTGAACACATTTTTTTTCGATTTAAAACATATGAATGACATTTTTTATGTTTGGAAATACCATGGAATCAATAATAAATTGAAATATAACAATACATTTTTTGAAATTGCGATTTTCGATGGATTTCGAAAAAAGGCCATAATTTTTTTTCATGACTATAAATAATCAGTTCCGTGGGCAAACTTGGAGCCCTTTAGTTCCTCTTTCGAAAAATCCTCGAAAAAATAAAAATTATGCATGTTACGAGCAAAAAACGAATCGTGTTCCATCTTTCAAGCCATTTTTTGAAATTGCGTTTTTGGATGGATTTCGAAAATAGGCCATAACTTTTTTTTATGACTATAAATAATCAGTTCTTTGAGCAAATTTGGAGCCTATTAGTTCTTCTTTCGAAAGATGTCTTTGGATCCGCGAAAAAATAAAAATTATACATGTTACGAGCAAAAAACGGATCGTGTTCCATCTTACAAGCCTATATCTGTAAAAAAAACTACATTTTTTTGGTACTTGATATAAAGATTTTGCTTAGCATTTGTTAAGGCCGGCGCACTATTGCGTCGCGTCGCGTCAACTGTCAACGCCAGCGTTTGGTACTAATATGCTCACATGACGCGCAGAATGCTTTAGACCACACAAAACAGCGTCAACCAAGCGTCCATGTCGATCATTTGTTTTGTTTTGAATGTCAATTGATAATCTACTTTTCAATTTTCGCTGGTGATAATGGAACCTGTTCAACGCGTGGCAGCTTCGTTAGTTGCAATGTATTATCTGCGTGAATTCACTTCCTCTAGAGGTTCGCGCAGATGGTGGTTACGTTCATCAAATCTAAACCGTGACAACGATGGATATTACGAACAGGAACTCGAACGAGTGCGACAAAAAAGATCCTGAATATTTTCAAGATTCCATTCGTATGAGTAAACGAACTTTTGATCTGCTTTTTAGCAAAGTTTTCCCAAAAGTTTGAGGACAGTGATATGCCCTCCGATAGGGATATTTTACCACCTAGTCGATCGACCATGAAATTATTGTGGAACATAATAACTGCCTCAGCTCCTTATATTTATGATCAAATTTAGTGAATTGAAGCAATTTTTATTTGAGTTTTATCGACGTTTATTTAATCATCATTCTCATATTCATCAATCACACTGTGGACCCTGTGTAGATGCCATACGGCAACTTCGTTGGCGACATGTGCAACTCCCTATTTGAATAGATATCTTGCCCAATTATGTATAGACCTTAGCAATATCACCCAATCCTACATCTGTCATCACCTTGCAACTGGCCTGCTTCGCCAACCGCCGAATCCCGCAGCAGGCCACGCGGGTGTGCGTGAAGCGAACTCTTCCTCTTTCGTATTCAGGCAGCGGTGAAGGTAAGTCGTGTGTTCCGCCAGTCCGGACAAACCACCCACAAAATGGCTGGCCGCAAATGGCCAAGTTGCACATTTGGCGATCCTGCCAGACTGCTGAAGATTCAGCAGTTGGAAACCTTCTTAAATTCAATTATGTTTGCTTTTGCAAACCAGCCAGTTTGTGTGCGTGATTTTCCTTGATAGTTCTCATGTTATGTAAAGTGAGTTTTGGTCAATCAAATGTAATACCCGGAAGCAGAAAACCTGCAGGCTGTCAAAACGGAAAAGAGACATTCCCTGCTAATGGCGTCGATTAATGAGTGTTTGTGATATCCGCTTGGTTTTAGAGGCCATAGAGCCAATTGAGGAGCTATTTTTCGTGAAAATATTGTGAATAAAGCAAAGCAAAAATGATGTTATTAAAACAGGGAAGGTTCGAAAAAGACAATGTATTTTTTTGTTTGAACCAAGAAATAATTATTTATTGGTAGTGTTTGATGGAGAACTGGCAGCGGATCGAGACGACCGCGAGGGTAGGCAGCGGATCGAGACGACCGCACTGATTTGTTGATTGAATACATGTGGTAGCGGATCGAGATGACCGCGCTTGAGAAGTTTGAAAAAACGGTATCCCGGAAGCGGCTCGAGACGACCGCGCGGAAAAGTTGGGACTGTATCAGTAAGGTTTGCAAGTAATTTTTTTGGAATAAATCACGGCATTTTTCATATATATATATTACTATCAGGTGGTAGATGCCCTAGAAACGGGCGTTTGGCCTACACAGTTTAAGCAGTTCCAGGCGCTGGGGGGCGATTTAACCATACGAGAAGGACTTCTAATTAAAACAGGTTGCACGGTCATACCCGTGAGCCTCCGACAGAAAACTATAGCGGTCGCTCATGAAGGCCACCCATCCGCTGCAAAATTCAAAAGTTTTCTGAGGGAGCGAGTATGGTGGCCAGGAATGACGAAGGACGCAGAAGCATGGGTGTCGTTCTGTGGTGTTTGTGTATCTAACGGTATGCCCGAAAGACCCACACCCATGACCCGTGTGTTGGCACCACAAGCAGTGTGGGGTACTATTGGTATGGATTTTAATGGCCCCTATACAAAATTCTCAAGGGAGATCTCAAGTTTGGTTATAGTCGACTATCGTTCGAGATAGATCGAAAATAGAAAGCAAGCAACGCGAAGATGCAAAACGACGGGGTCGTTTATGCCGAATCAAGCCAGGGGACACCGTTGTTGTGGAACGTCAGCCTCGAGCAAAAGCAGAGTCTCGGTTTGATCCTCACAGGTATACAGTTACAGAGGAATTTTATTGGGAATTACGCAATCTCATAGCGTAGTCGAAAATCATATGTTTGTACACGAAACGGCAGGGCACATTGGGTGGTGGAACGCTGAATGGGTAACAGCAAGGGTTGCACGGTCTTCCACATGGGGCACCACAATCGTTAATGTTCCATAGAGCTCCACCGGGGTACATCTTCTTCCGGGTGGTACGACTTGATATATAATTTTGAATAAAAACGATTTAGCTTCCGAACTATTCAAGGTTCAAATGAAGAATGACAGCTTAGAAAATTAGGTGAAATTATTGTTAAGGTGTGGCCTGCTCTGATACAGTTCAAAAATTCAACACGAACAAGACGAACCTCCTATTTATAGTTCAAGCGTAACATTTGAATAGGGCCTAACTTCCCAACGTAAACATTGAGAAAATTCAAGCGGAAGATTTGGCTTGATTTATCATAATCCTATTTGGAAGTTAGCATAATGTTTTATGTTTTATTTGAGCATTTGATAGTTAATTAAATGCTCTACGTAAGCAAATGCCTAACAGCTGCGATACTTTACCATAAACTGTAATAAAAAGGAGAAATTGAGAAGGATAAGCAGATTGGCCCTTTTGAGCAATATAGAGCAGATTGGCCCTTTAAATTTTCCCGTTTTCAGATAGGTCAATAAATTTATTATTCAAAATTTTACTATGAAATGATGGAATAGATGAATATATCCATCCGTACATAAGAAAAGGATCCTACAATAGGAAAACGGTTTGAAAATACTCGAATCAAATTTATACATGGTAGAAAATAGGTTTAGATATAAAGGTGTATTCATGCGTTTACTGTTAAAGCTTCGGATGTGTGGTATATTTTTGTTCTTAATAATAGACGTACAACAGATAAATTGTTTTTATTTTTATTTATTGTAGTGTTTTTCCAAAAAAAATGCTGCTTTTACCTCCATCTTGCGGCCACGTTTCAAGGCAACAAGATTTTTCAGCATTGTGGTATAATACTCTTTGTTGGAAATAAATGGCAGAAGGCTTCGTCGGTCTTCCAACTTCTCTTGGGAAAGAGCTATTGGTGTATTCGAGATGGAAACAAGATTAATGGGCTGCTGAAGAGGCTCGTCTGTCCTCAACGCACTGAAGCAACTGTAGTCGTCCTCCACGTTCTGCTTGTAAAATACATGCCCTGGTGCAGTAGTTTTGCACTCAAACCACAATATATCACGAAGTTTTACCAACTGACCCTCGGTGTTGCATTTCGGATGTTGGTGGCGCAAATTCAGCTTTTTTAAGGCCAGAAAGTTCCTTTGGCGTAACTCAATAACATTGAGGGGGATTTTTCACCATATTTTATTTTTTATTTTATTTTGTTTAATTCATCTGACCGTAGTCTACATGAATGTATTAAAACTATTGTAGCCTAGATTGTAGCAGTCTTGATGCAGCTATTCTATTTTTAAAAGATCTAGAAGATTCACCAAAGTCGAAAATTCGAACCAACCAACGAAAAGGTACGAACGTATGATGTCAGTGGGTCATTAAAACTGTAAGAAGTCCGATGGAATCTGGTCAGCAGTAGAGATGACGATCTAAGTTGTCTTCCCACTCGAAAGACAATGCAAGACAGAAGTGCTGGTGCGTCATTTTCACCGTTCACTGTCTTTGCGATAAGGGTAGCTTGTTGAATTTCGGCGACGACGGTGCAGCGTGTCGAGTCCTAGAAGACATCGTTCGGCATACGAAGGGAGATCTTGAGGATTACGCCAGGGTAGGCTTCTGAGTGCAATGCGTATGAATCTACGTTGAACACCTTCAATTCTGAGGTGACATGGCGATTGATAAGGAGTCCAAATCACCGCAGCATGTTCAATAACCGGTCGAACAAGTGCATAATAGAGTGCTTTGAGGCAGTGAGGATCGGTGAAATCACGGGAGATATTAGTGATGAATCCCAACTGTCGTGAAACTTTTTCAATGATGGTGCTGATGTGCTGATCAAATGTAAATGTTTCGTCCAGTGTCACACCTAAATCACTGACCGGATCAACGCGCTTAAGGACATTCCCATCAATTTGGTAATTAAAAGTGATGAGACGCATTGATCGGTGGAACGTGATAGCAACACATTTAGTAATGCTTATCACGAATTTATTCATCTTAGACCATGTCGAAAACATGTCTAGAAGCTCCTGAAGTCGGTAGCAGTCTTCAAAAGACCTGACCACAAGGTAGATTTTCAAGTCGTCTGCGTATATGAGTACGTGGTTTGATCCTAGCAACAAAGCAGCAAGAGCATAATAAATTTGGCTGCATTGGTCCAGAAACTACCCCTCACAGCCAGCTACAACTGCGCGTCCCGTTCAAGCAAAGATAAAGCCTGATAATTTGGAAAACTACATTAACGTCGTTGAGCCAGGAAATTAACAACGTGCACGTTCCGTTTGATCATTATTAAATAAAATACTGTACTTAAACATGAAAACATGTTTGCCCTCGGGTTTTTTTTTCTTGGGAAGAAGGGAGATGTGTAGATGCCATACGGCAACTTCGTTGGCGACATGTGCAACTCCCTATTTGAATAGATATCTTGCCCAATTATGTATAGACCTTAGCAATATCACCCAATCCTACATCTGTCATCACCTTGCAACTGGCCTGCTTCGCCAACCGCCGAATCCCGCAGCAGGCCACGCGGGTGTGCGTGAAGCGAACTCTTCCTCTTCCGTATTCAGGCAGCGGTGAAGGTAAGTCGTGTGTTCCGCCAGTCCGGGCAAACCACCCACAAAATGGCTGGCCGCAAATGCTTAAGTTGCTGATCATCATAATGAGCCGATGACGCAGCCACTTATCCTTCTTAAGCTAAGTATTGCCTCTTATCAATAAAGCGAATCGTATATTCTAGTCAAATGCTACGGAATTCCTGAACATGCAATCCTGCAATCAGGTGTGAAGTCTCGCTGATGGTGCCTTTGCCAATTTTGTGAGGATGATTGCCCAAAATATCTGACGGATTTAGGAGTTTCAGATTTCGACATCTTCGTAAGAAAGTCGAAAATATATATCAGTTGTCAGCTGCAGGAGAAATGCGTAGATCCGGGAACTCTTGATGGTACAAGGATGGAGGCTTTTTACTCGATCTGCTGTGCTTTCTATACCGATTTGATTAAACAGATCACTAAGCGCTTTGATCTGAACGATCCAGTTCTGACTACTGCCCGAGCATTGTCCCTAAACTTTGAAAATGATTTCCAATGAGCGGGGACGGTAACCATCTGGAAGGACAACGAGGTGGAAGAATCGAAGACTTCGAAACTTGTCTAAGGAAACGTCTGTATTTCAAACGAGCAGATGAGAAGCTAGCTTTTCACTTGCTAGGAAAGTTCATTGCGAACTTTTCACTAATTCCGCATTCTTTTGAAGAAGTGGAGCGACATTTCTCGTAATAAAATCTGAATAAGTCAAAATCTGTACGGACATCATGAATGCCCAGAGAGCAAAGGAGGAGTTGATCATCTAATATAAACATCACAACTAAGTTCTAAAATTCAACAAGTTGTGTACACGCATCTTAACAACCGTTGATTGTTTATTCCATTCCGATGTTGTTCATCTATCTTGGAACTTTTAGTAATCAAAAACAAACACCACATAGTTCATTTATATTGATTGCACAACCTGTCAGAAGGGTTGGGTGAATGAATCCCTCGTATACTGATCTGTTTTCCTTTCAGAGGCACAACATGTGAAGTAAATTTCAAGATTTTGCAGCTAAACACAGATAAAATTTTTTTCGGCAAAAACTAAAGATGGGAACGAAAAATAATGTAGCAACCACGTGCAGCATAGTTCGACAAAAAAAAATCATTAGAGCCTAACTGACAAACGTAAACAATGACTTTTTCCGCGAATTTCTCGTCATTGAAAACTCGCCTAATCAATCCACCACGGTCATTTCGAAGAGGAAGAGTTCCTCTATCCGATCGAAATGGAGGCTTACATGGGTAGCCTTTGTGCCACGAGAAATTCACGGGAGAAGCCATTGTTTACGTTTATCAGTTAGGCCTTAATGACAAATCATCGTCGAGTTGACATTTTTAGCGTATTGCGCAAAGGATTGGTTTGGATAGGATGGTACTAGGGGTGTTCAAATAGGGTAGGAAATATATTTGTATTTTAAATTCAGATTTTCAAATTAAATCTTTTTTCTTATTTATCTAGTGTTATCGTATATTTAAGGCGAAATTCATAATATTTATATTAAAAAAATTGAGCTGGATTACCAACTTATAATCATATTCAGAGAAATATTTGCAAACAAACTAATAGTCAAAAGGAATTGAAATATTTAGTTTTTACTTATGTGTCATTCGGAATTAGAAGCAAATATAAAAAAGAAGAAAACCAAAGGAAGCAATTTTGATTGTTACCTACTGGAAAGATAACAAGTTAAGTAAAAGTTTTTTACTCCACTTTCAGAAAAAAAATCAACAGTCTTATTCCGTTCTGGTTTTGATGAAATGACTTTTCTTGAAACTCCTTGCATCATGTTTTAGAAACCCTGTTCGTCCGCTCGAGCGGCCATTTAATTCCACCGTTTCTTCATCCCTGTAGCATGCCGAGTCACATTTCCAGTCATTTTCAGCTTCCGCTTAATAATTGCCCATTATTTCTCGAATGGGCAAAGTTAAGGTCGATTGGGATTCTAATCAACCCTGTTGTCATGTTACCGCTGATAATTCTCTCAACTGTAGTGGCAGCTAGCTACTCAAGTAACACCAAAAACATCTTCTTGGTCAGTAATTTAGAAAGTTTGTTGTAGAAGAGTATCTAGAATGAAATAAAAAAACATCTCTTGTCGTATAAAAGCTGAGAGGACGTTGTCGCAGAACATTTGCGTTTCAGTGAAAATAAATGCAAGAAATGCATGATCATCACAATTCAATTCAACAAGTATCAAACTAGCAGATGTAATCACAGACTGAATCTGATAGTAAGGTTTGTTATGAGTATGATCAATTTGTTTACGAAATCTCATTATTTTTCATATCGATTAAAAAGTGGCCCGGTCCATTTGCCAGATATGTTTTTAAGAAACGGTTACAAAATTGGTCTAACTACATAAAAAAAACATATATTTCGAAACTGAAGCATGCAATAAGAATCATCATCAGCAGTTGATTCATTATGACAGTCCACAGTCCACAGTCCATTTCACTTAGAAGAAGCTTCTAATTATGTTGTAATAACTAATTCCAATAATTTCCAATTGACCATCATGAGCATGTTATTAGAATGCTCTCAAGATGTGTTTTGGACTCATTTTCAACGTCACGCCATAACTATGGACTAAACTACAGTGCGGATTGAAACTATGATTATAATTATCAACAAAAATTTCGGAAGCAGCGTTTTTCTATCGACGATTGAGATGATAAATTTTGGATAATCTGAACATTTATTAATGTTTTCAAAATACTTTTCATCTGCAGTGTCTAAAACACCATGACGATTTTTTTATGATTTCAACAGAGATGCTGTAAATTGTACTAGGGTAGGGAACGGCTTCAGCACCCCGGGACCCTATTCCAAGCACTGGGTAAACGTTAACCTACAACGCTCATTTTTCACAGTATGGTGCTTCACTAGATGGACCACCATTCTGCAAAAAATGAGCGTTGTAGGTTAACGTTTACCCTGTGCTTGGAATAGGGTCCCGGGGTGCTGAAGCCGTTCCCTACCCTATTTAAAGAATTTTCATTTCCTTTTTTTGTATCTTTAGAATGGCGCATAAATTATGCTAGAGTAAAACCAAACGTTGCTCTACAAAAGCTGCCTCGCATTTGATATTTTGGTAAGCATTCTGAGTGTTAACCATCTTCAGAAGTCTGATATTTATTCAACAATCGATTTGGCCAAAAACGTTATTTTCAATTCCAATTTTTCTTTTACTTCTGTTCGTTTGGCATTTTTCAAATTAGCATGTTATGTTCATGTGTTTCTGCAATTGTTTTTACTTTAGAATTACTTGATTACAACCTATTTGTTGCTATGATGCTAGAAACTACCAATATACGACACCATCATGTTGAAAGCATGTTGTTAAAAGTATCTTGAGTACGTATAATAAGTCCTATATCTGTTTCTAAAAACCTTTTTATGTGATAAGGACTGTATTCGATGAAATTTGGACACACAAAATAAGTCACCAAAAATTTCCTTGAGCCCGATTCTTTTCAAACTTTCTGGAAATAAACTACTACTAAATGGTTAAGTTTTGACATTATTGATTTATTGAACTTCTTCTCCCAACCCAAATGGCCTCACTTTTGCCTTGACCACGTTCATCAAATTTTGGGCAATGATAGGACCGACTTGCTTACTTACATTTAACCACACTTTCCTTAGTTCAAGTTCATTTTCTATCAGTTTTGGAGTTTTAACGAGCTTTGCCTTCATGATTGCCCAAAATTTTTCAATTGGGCAAAGTTCCGGAGTGTTTGGAGGGTTGACGTCTTTTGGTACAAAAACTACATTATTATCTTTGTACTAGTCTAAGACGGGCCGGGCATAGGGGCAAGATGCCAAATCCGGCCAAAACAGTGTCGGGCCATCGTGAGATCTCAAGAAGGGCAGAAAAAGATTTGTCCGTTGACGGTCCCAGAGGTGATGAAGGGCTGACTTATTTTGCCACATCCGCAGATCGCTTGCTAGACAAGGAATTTTTTGGTGAATTTCAATTTTGAATTTTTACCCAGGCTAGTGTACAGCTTACGCGCACGTGCTTTAGCTGTCATATTCTGTTTTGCATTGCGGTTTGGAGCTTTCTGAACTTTGAATGAACGAAACTCGGCTCGTTTCTTGGATTTCTGCATGAAACTTTTGGTCGAGTGCAGCTTTTTCGCGACATCTCTGACGGAACAGTTGGGTTTGCATTTAAAGGCAGCAACCACTCGCTTGTGATCCTTCACACAGTACAGAACACTTTATCTACCAGTCACCTTCTTCCGATCGACAGTTAAAGTCGGTGCGAAAGAAGTGGGTTGTCGAGGTGCGTGGGCAAAATGTTCTCGCGCATTTGCTGTTACTACGACTCTATTTTCGAAACAACGACACATTCCACAATAAAACTCGCGCAGTGTAAACAATACACACTGCAGTCATTTCACCCAAAACTTCGTTGAAATCAACCCAAAGGGCGAAATGTTATAGCTTACTGAAAGTGATGCATTTGAACTGTGGACACCCTTTAAATTATCATTATCAGTCAATGAATCGAAAAATAAAACTTCTAACAAATCATTTGGACATGAAATAGAAATGAGCAATTGCGAGGATTTTATTGGTATAGAAGGCATAAGTATCCGCAACAATTTTTTTTTTTGGATTCGTTATTTGAATGGTAGAGAGATACTTTGTCTCATGCATGATATCTAACATTTGGTAGCTTTGCAACATGAAATCGATGATATTAATACCAAAAATCTACCCTTAGAGACTTCATATCCAAACGTTATTTCCTCAACGATCCATTTTTCGTTTAAGGATTTATATCTTTTTTTCGACAGCACCATTTTTTTGTACACGTGATTTTATACGTGAAGCGGTACGAAAGATAGTTTCATCGAAGTTTATCTTAACTTTACAATTTTAAAAACATGGTTATAACGCTCAACCCAGGGAAATTGGTTCTCTTTATTGAGTAATTTAAAAATCAAAATTCAAAACTCAAATTCAAAAAATTGAAAATCGCGTTACTCGATACTCTTTCTCCGAAAACTCGAAGGATCAAAATGGCTTTGTTGTTCATGTTGGCAGCGAGGAATTTCACGGTAAAGTTAAGTTAATCAAAATTCGAGATATGTTTATTTATTTGCTTTTGTGAGTTAACCTTTGTTAATTTCGTGCAATGCCTCATACCAATGAATTGCCTGTATAAAGGGTTTAACACATCCCAAGCAACACCGAACCGTCATAATTAGCTGCAGCAACTTGATTTTTACCTAATTTGGTCACATTGAAGTAACTTTTACTGGTTTGCAACAAGTGTGCTGCTAGGGATCGTTCAATAAGTCCCAGCCCTTATTACTAGATGGCACCACTTATAAAATATCCATATATTTTTTCAAAAGAACCAACCTTCAAAAGAAAACTGTCCAAATTTCATGACGTTTGGTCTATTATTTATCGAGTTACAGTGGTTTAAGTGACGCTACTTTTGTCATTCTTACAAACGATGGATTCAAAGCAATTTCGTGTTGATATATCATTGCTTTTTAATAGGAAAACACACTGTTCAAGCCCAAACTTGGCATGAAAATTTTTATTCGAACTCTGCTCCATCGAGAACGATCATCAAACGATGGTTTGCCAATTTCAAACATGGTCGTACGGACTCCGATGATGCTGAACGCCGTCGGCCAAATGAGGCAGTTATTCCGGAAAATATTGAAAAACCCAAAAAATCACCATGGGCAATCGCAAAGTGAAGTTGCAAGAGATAGCTGACACTCTGAAGGAATCAAAAGCTAATGTTTACACCATCATAGACGAGCACCGACGTCGACTGGGATTGAACCCAGACCCACTGGGGTGCCAAGCAGCAGTCACGCTTACCACTAAACGAACGACGCTGACTGAGGATGGTACTTGGGGTAATCAAATAGTGTAGGATGTATATTTTTATTTCAAATTCAATTTTCAAATTAATTCTTTTTTATTTAACTAGTGTTATAATATATTTAAGGAAACATTCGTATTTATTTATACACAAAAATTTAAATTCGAAGGATAAATGCATGCACAAAAAATGAAATTCAAATTGTTGTATGAAAGATTGCAAACAATTTCGTTATTTACGCTTTTGGCTTGGAATTAAACGACTGTGCAGTTATAATGCTTATAAGAGTCTTAATTTTCAGTTTTTGGTGAGTACTACCCTTTTTAATCCGATTTTTTTTAACTTATTTATTTTCCGTCGGCTTATTTCCTCACATGGTGACAATCACCGACGCCAGGGAGACAACTCCACCACCTGGACCCTAACCTAACGACTCATGACTATGAGCCGGGACCAACGGCTTTACTTCCCTTCCGAAGGAAGACGTGACCAGATTTTTTCGCCTCAGAAAAACCACCGACGTCGACTGGGATTGAACCCAGACCCACTGGGGTGCCAGTAGCAGTCACGCTTACCACTACACCACCGACGCCGGCATTTTTAATCCGATTGACGATAAAGAATCTGTGCCGGAAAAAGGCATGTTTTGCGACGTTCCAAGAGGCGGCGACAGCTAAAACTTTTAATTGGAACAGGCTTTTTGACGGCTCAAACTTCATGAGTTTTCATTAATAGTCTACTTTTAGTCATGAAATGATGATATTGGCAATTCCGGGACAATCCGGATGCTCCACGAGAATCATTTAGGAGGAGACAAGTATCGATTTTCACCGCAACATGCCTTTTGACGGCTCAAAGTTCAAGATCGTTTATAAAGGGTGATGCGGTCAAAATTTGGTCAAGGGAAAACGCGTGTAAATCGGTGAAATCGTTTATTTAAAAAATCAAATTAAATTTCTTTTTCAAGTTCAATTAGTATAAAATTCAGGAAAAATATTCAGTTAGGCTTCCGCTTTTCCAAATCCGAATTGCGTGGCCTTACGCTTGACCCTGCCATCAGATTTTGTACAGCCACCTTGTTCACCTTCTTCGCCGCAGAAAGCCAGTTTGCCTTGAACTGCTGCTCGTCCTTAGCAGTTTTTTGGTCTTCTTTAGGTTCCGCTTGACAATAGCCCAGTATTTCTCAATTGGGCGGAGCTCTGGCGTGTTGGGAGGGTTCTTGTCCTTAGGAACCACCTGCACGTTGTTGGCGGCGTACCACTCCATGGCCTTTTTACCGTAATGGCAAGATGCCAAATCCGGCCAAAACAGTACGGAACAACCGTGTTTCTTCAGGAAAGGCAGCAGACGTTTATTCAAACACTCTTTCACGTAAATTTCTTGGTTGACAGTCCCGGAAGCTATGAAAATGCTGCTTTTCAAGCCACAGGTACAGATGGCTTGCCAAACCAGATATTTCTTTGCAAACTTGGACAGTTTCGTGTGCTTGAAAATATGTGCTACCTTTCCCCTTCCTTTTGCCGTATAAAACTCCTGTCCCGGAAGCTGCTTGTAGTCGACTTTGACGTAGGTTTCGTCGTCCATTACCAAGCAGTCAAACTTCGTCAGCATCGTCGATCCCGGAGGCTGTACACCGGGATCGCGCTTTGGCCGTCGTATTTTGTTTATCATCGCGATTTGAAGTCACTACCTTCTTGTAAGTCGATAGTCCGGCTCGTTTTTTGGCTCAATGCACGGTTGTAGACGATACACCCAGCTTATTTGCGGCATCTCGGAGAGATAGGTTAGGGTTTCGCGTGAAACTACCGGCAACTCTCTTTGTCGTCTCAGCGGCTTCCGGTTTTCGATTTCCCCCGATCCAGACTTCCTGGCTGTCGACAAACGTTCCCCAAACACTTTAATTACATTTCGTAACGGTTGATTTGGCAACTTTTAGCGATTTTGCCAACTTTGCGTGCAAGTAGTCTCGGATTTTCGCGATGCGCGAGCAAAATTTTGATACGCTGCTCTTCTTGCTTGGACGGCATTTTGTCAACTGAAGAGTGAATTCCAAAATCAAAATAGGAGCAACATTCTACACACGCACACCTTCAAAATGAGGGGTGTTCAGGTTTTTTAAATGCAAAATTGAAAGAAATACGTCAAGTTGATATTGACCAAATTTTGACCGTATCGCCCTTTAAGTATTCTTCTTCTAGCCTAGAAATCGCCCAATCAATTTATAGTCATTTATGACTATTCAGAAAGTGCAAAGTGAGTAGGCTATGCTTCGAGTTTGACGTATCATTTTATTTGTGCTCTATAAAATTTTCAAATTTTAATCTGTTTGCTAGTTAATTAGCTATTGAACCTGAAGTGCAAGCGAATTTTAGTTTTAGTGCCAAAGTTTTCCTCGAAGACATGTAAATTATTATCCAGAAGAGAGAAGAATTGATACGAGGAAAACGCAGCTAAGTATTTCTTTTCTATTTATTTGAACTGAGCGAATCGTTTTGAGTTTCTTTCTGTGCCGAACGGAGCTATGGGATCGTGGTTAGTTTTTCGGCGTGACTCTTCACTTTCACTTTTTAGTTGATTCAATATTCACTATAATGTCAGAAAAGTTCCTGTAACCATGACCATAGTCAATAATGTGATGATGAAAAAATGTCATCGGCCAAAAATGTGTGACCTTGATTTATTTGTCGGTACAACCATATAATTTTTCTCAGTACACTTTTAAGAATAACGCAGATACGTTAAAATGTGCTCTTTTATGCCTTGTTTCGGAATTGTTACATGATACAAGA